>OZ012695.1:5275557-5298057 GCA_963942565.1 Maea johnstoni | reverse complement strand
AATCTGGGAGGCTGTTACGGATCAACGTAAGTTTCATAAAAATATCATCTGGCTTTCTGATTACCATAAATTCTCTGAAATTTGTCCAGCCTAGAAATTTGGGTGACTATAGTTAATTTGCGTGATAATAATTGGAAAATAATGGCCACCCCATCACGCCTGCCAGATGTCACTGCTTCAGTATTTTCAGAAAACAATGCCGGGCCACCCTCAACCAATAAAAATTGTAATAAATGAAAAGTGTTATTATACGGATAACTGAAAGTTGATTCATGCAAGTCAACAATCATCCAACACATATCTTCTGAAAAAAATCTCTGGCCGCAAATCAGCCTAGATTTCTATGTATTTTTTCTGTCTTTAGATTTTTTGGTTACCAGTGGTCTTAATAGCCTAGATTTCTAGGCATTCATATGTATTTTTACTCTCTTCAAGTACATTTTCCTTTACCAGGCACCAAGTGGCTAAGGTGGCCAGAGTGGCTATATTAGTTCACATTTATCTCACCAGGTGGACGGAGGACTCAGTTTCAGTATGGCTGAGATAGGTGGACCAAAATTGTCAGGAGCTTTTGGCATGACTAGGTTAAGTTTAAAGTATACAGTGAAATGCACAAACTCCAAGCTTTTATTCTGTTTTTCTTTGTCTAACTTTTACATGCTGCAGTAAAAGAATATTCTGTAAATTGTACCAATATTGTTCCTAAGATGCATTAACTTGTTGAGTTGATATTTCATTCACTTAAACTATTTCAAAACTATGCCAATTTCATATTTCAGGGGACCCTCTTCTATAAATCCTGTTACACTAGAGGTAAGTATTCATGAACTTTTAATAAATGATGATTGATTTATTATTCTGTAAGTTTAACTTAAGTGTTAATTTTGGCAATGAGGGCATGCAATTTTAAGCATTTAATTAGTCTTTTAACCCATTCATGCCTGTAATGCCCGAAAACCTACTAACTAATGAGATATATTTTTTGATATCTCAGTAGCAAAGCAGTCTTCAGAAAATACTTAAAGGTGGAATCTTGTTATCAGACACTCTATATATGGATAACTAAGAACTCTCAGTCAGAACCTTTTCCAACCTGATTTGAATATTATGTACACACACATATATATATATATATATATATATATATATATATATATATATATATATATATATATATATATACATATATATATACATATATATATATATATATATATATATATATATATATATATATATATATATATATATATATATATATATATATACGTATACATACATTTTTTTGTTTGTGTGTGTGTGTGTTATTCAAACATAATTATATACAAACTTGCACATGCATTGTTTAATAACCTCTCCTTGTTATTTCCAACAGCACTATGGAACAACATTTCCCATGTTAAGTGTATTGGATATGGTGCGCTCACAGTTTTTGGTGTTAGATCATCTTGGAATAGAGAAAGTAAGAGTTATGATTTTATTATTCTTAGCTTGTGCGATAAATACGCAAATATAAAAAAGATCAATAAAACAGTTTTTAAAATGTGTTACTCAGACAGTTTTCACTTTATAGCCATATGTCTCAATTATTGTTCCCAAAGGTTTAAATTTCCTAAATACTTGAGATTGATATTAGATAGTATTTGTCAAGTAATTAATTGTAATCAATTGACTGGTTTATTAATTGTTATAAACCAATTTCCTGAACTTTTAGTATCATAAAAAATATTGATGATAATGGCCTACAGCTGTTGTTAAGTTAAGTGAAGAAAGCTTCAGGAAGTAATTTAATTTTTATAGAAGAAAATGCTGAATCTTTTTTGAGTTAATGGTAGGTATTATATATAGGAGAAGAAGAATCATATAATGTAAAATGTCTCTATGTAAGAAAAGATTTTTAACTTCTCTGTGATGGAATTAATGTTTTAAACCTAAGATTTTTTTATGAAAACTGTGTTTTGAATTTGACTCATTTTTGTTTCACTTTAAGGTGCATGCGACTGTGGGTTCTTCACTAGGTGGTATGCAGTCACTAACATCCTCTGTCTACTTCCCTGATAGGGTGGACAGGTAAGAACAAAGCAGTATTAATTATAGAAAAGAAGATTCACCTCGTAGCTTGATACAGACTTATCTATAGATATATATGTATTAGTGGAGCAGCAGAGGGCCATATTTGGGGTTGGACCCACACCGGCAACTTAATAAAACGAGTCATACACCAAAAAAAAGCTGAGGATGTCAGGAGTAAGAAAATTCATGATGCCGAAAAATCTGCGCTGTGCGGGCTGAGAAATGGATGCGTTTCTATGGCAACCCAAAATAGCCATTAAAATCCTCAAAACTGATTTAACACTGAATACAGCCTTTTAAAGACATGTTTTTGGTCATAACTCTGGTTATACTCATCAGAAGTCATTAAATGAGATATCAAAATAAGTCATTTTATGTTCCTCAAAAATATTGATGTGATGTGTTTTGATTGGCCAATTTTTGGGGGTCAAGTCGGGTCATTGAAGGTCACAAAGGTCAAATATTTGGAAATCGGCTATAGACCCTCACATTTTTCTTACTTTTTTCACTTTCAGTTTTTATGTAGAGCCGTTCTTAAACTATAATACAATGTATTATACATCAAATCCATGCCAATGATAACAGAAATTAGAAAAACCATGATGCCAAAAAATCTGTCTTGTGCCGGCCAAAAAATTGACACGTTTCCATGGCAACAAGAATTCCCTGAAAACTCATATTAGGCTGCTAGCACCTTATTAAAAGATACGTTTTTGGTCAAAACTCAAGTTATACTGATCAGATCTCAACAAATAAAGAATAAAAATGTGTAACTGTGTATTCTGCAAATACTGCGACATGATACGTTCTGATTGGTCAATTCCCAGAGGTCAGGTGGGGTCAAATAAGGTCACAAAGGTCACAACATGGGAAATGAGCTATTGTCAGCCAACCTATTTCTTGTTCTGTTCCCTTTTCCTCTTGTATGTACACCCGTAACCAGAGAATAATAAAATGTATTAGGCATCAATAGAAAGCTTATGATACCATGAGTTAGAAAATTCATGATGCCGAAAAATCAACCTTGTGCGGACTGAGAAATGGACACATTTCTATGGCAACCCAAAATAGCCATTAAAATCCTCAAAACTGATTTAACACTAAAAACAGCCTTTTAAAGACATGTTTTTGGTCATAACGCTGGTTATACTCATCAGAAGTCATTAAATGAGATATCAAAATAAGTCATTTTATGTTCCTCAAAAATATTGATATGATGTGTTTTGATTGGACAATTTATGGGGGTCAAGTCGGGTCATTGAAGGTCATAAAGGTCAAATATTTGGAAATCGGCTATAGACCCTCACATTTTTCTTACTTTTTTCACTTTCAGTTTTTATGTAGAGCCGTTCTTAAACTATAATACAATGTATTATACATCAAATCCATGTCAATGAAGACAGGAATTAGAAAAACCATGATGCCAAAAAATCTGTCTTGTGCCGGCCGAAAAATTGACACGTTTCCATGGCAACAAGAATTCCCTGAAAACTCATATTAGGCTGCTAGCACCTTATTAAAAGATACGTTTTTGGTCAAAACTCAAGTTATACTGATCAGATCTCAACAAATGAAGAATAAAAATGTGTAACTGTGTATTCTGCAAATACTACGATATGATACGTTCTGATTGGTCAATTCCCAGAGTTCAGGTGGGGTCAAATAAGGTCACAAAGGTCATATCATGGGAAATAAGCTATTGTCAGCCAACCTATTTTCTTGTTCTGTTCCCATTTCCTCTCATATGTACACTCGCAACCAGAGAACACTAAAATATATTATGCATCAATAGAAAGCTTATGATACCATGAGTTAGAAAATTCATGATGACGAAAAATCAACCTTGTGCGTGTTGTGAAATTGGCACGTTTCCATGGTAACATAAAAAAGCCGTTCAATTCAGGCAGGAAATAAGTAAACATTGAAAGCTGCTTTTCCAGGACATTTGTTTGATCATAACTCAGGTTAAAATTATTAGATCTTAATAAATGAAGTATTAAAACATGAAATGTCCCGTTCCACAGTCATAAAGGTATGACATGTTTTGATCGGTGAATGGTTTGGGGTCATGAGTAGAAGCATGAAACTTGGTATAATTATGGTTTAAGGAATGCTTATAAACATTGGATGGGAACACAGGCTGTAGGTCACCCCTATGACCTATTTCTGGGCCGTTTTGAGCCAAAAAAGGACATTTTTGGTGATTTTGCAGATAAATACTTTTATGGATATTAGTAGAAGCATGAAACTTGGTACAATTATGGTTTAAGGATTGCCTATAAAAATAAGAAGGGGACACATGTTGTAGGCCACTGCTCTGACCTATTTTTGGGCCATTTTAAGCCAAAATTGGTCAAAAACAGACAATTTTGGGGGACTTTGCTAATAAAACATCATTTAATTTTAGGTTGAAGCATGAAACTTTGTACAATTATGGTTTAGGGAATTCCTATAAAAATTGGAAGGGGACACAGGCTGTAGGTCACCACTATGACCTACTTTTGGGCCATTTTAAGCCATATTAATTAGATAGAAACATTTTTTTGTGATTTTGCAGATAAAAACATTCATGATGCATCACATTTACAATATACATTTCCTTATGGATATGAATACATTTAAAGTGATATTAGTTATGTCATATGTAACCTAAACATCACATGTTTGGGGTTAAATGAGGCAAAAAATTCCAAAACCTAGCACTTCTTGTAGGAATTACATTGATTGAGTTAAATAATAGACTAAAAGTAAAACCTTGAATGTGAGTACTCAGTGAAGTATTTGCTTCTTTAAATGATTGAATAATAGCCCCTGACTGCCTATTTTAGTCATCATTGGACATTATATTTGAGAAATGTACAATCTTGACATTATCACATTACAAGTTTTGACTATGAATGAGAGAAAAATGCTACAATGCAGTAATAGAAAATTTCTCTTCCATGGTTGATGAGTTGAGGGTGAAACATGAGAAATTATTTCAGAAAAGAGAGGAATGGGATGGGGCTATGTTCAGGAAACCTTACTATTTACATAAGATGAGGCTTGAGCATTATTTACAACTTTGCTTGATAGAGGGTCTAATTTTCTACCATTTCACTGCTTTTTATATGTGTGTGCATGTCTTTGTGAATATATATATATTATATATATATATATATATATATATATACATATATATACATATATATATACATATATATACATATATATATATATATATATATATATATATATATATATATATATATATATATATATATATATATATATATATATGCATGCATATATACATACATACATGCATGCATACATACATTCATGCATACATAAATACAAAAATACATACATACATACATATAAGTACATACACACACACCACACAAACATACATAAATACATACATACATACATACATACTTACATACAAACAAATAGAGTGTCATACCTACATAAACATGTTGGACATCTTAGAATTATTTCTTTGCCACTATTCCCGTCTATCTATCTTTGGAACAAATCCATAATTTTCCTTTTTGGCAATTCCCAGTTTGAGGATCAGTAGCAGTGTTACAGCATCAGTATTTCCTATCTCTAACTCAATAAGTATATTGCCATGAGACTGTGTAATGTTATTACGAGATGATTGGAAAAGGGTGTTATAAAAGGATTGGTCAGAATCCTCCAATCAGCTAGCATAGATAGAGTGACGGAAAATCAAATCTTTTTCCAGAATAGTGTCAATTGCAGCTTTCATTCATTCCCTTGAGGATCATTAAGAAGTTAATTTCTAATGCTATTTTTATGTATATTTCATGATAAGATATGACAATATTATAAAAAAGAAATTCGAGGATGGTGTCCATTGCAGCGTTCATACATTCCATTGAGGAGGAATTCAATTTCCAACGCTATTTTTTTGTGAATATTTCATGATAATATATGACAATATTATTGTTTATAGCATGTTGTCCATTTCAGCATTTTTGCATTCCTTGAACTATCAGAGAATGTTCACTTGCAGTTTAGTGTCAATTTCAAATAATTTTTTATGTATAGTTCATGATAAGATATGACATTTTTATTGACATTCCCTTGAGGATCTCTAAGAAGTCAATTTCCAATGCTATTTTTATTTATATTTCATGATAGGGTATGATGTTTATTTCAGGATGATGTCAATTTCA
This sequence comes from Maea johnstoni, assembly GCA_963942565.1. Lineage (NCBI taxonomy): Eukaryota > Metazoa > Annelida > Polychaeta > Spionida > Magelonidae > Maea > Maea johnstoni. Next base: position 5,291,797 of record OZ012695.1, on the reverse strand, counting down.
GCATGTGTGCATTCCCATCCTAACTCGATTGCGATAGGGTACCTATCAGAGAATGGTCACTTGCAGTTTAGCGTCAATTTCCAATGCTATTTTCTATGTATATTTCATTATAAAAATGACGTTTATTTCAGGATGGTGTCCATTTCGGCGTGTGTGCATTCCCACCCTAACTCTATTGCGATGCGGTACCTATCAGAGAATGGTCACTTAGGGTTAAGCATCAATTTCCAATGCTATTTTCTATGTATATTTCATTGTGAAAAATTCCGTTTATTTCAGGATGGTGTCAATTTCGGCGTGTGTGCATTCCCATCCTAACTCTATTGCGATGCGTTACCTGCAGCGCAAGGCTATCATGAAGGATCCTGTGTGGAAAAAAGGACACTACTATGAGAGCACGTACCCCAAAGACGGAATGAAATTAGCAAGGTATGTAGAAAATAGTAGGGGGATTGATAGCGCTGCTACATATAAGAAATGAAATATTCATATTATTCATAATTTATCTTATACATTTTACAATTATAACCTAAACTCAATAAGGAGATTAAATTGGTCAACCAATTCACACCTGTAGCATACACATAACCTGGCACATATGTAAGTAATTTATCTCAATATCAAAACAAAAATTTGAAAGAATTTTGACTGAAAATATTTGTTCTCAATAACACCTTAATATATGAGTTTTGTTTAAAGTTGTCACCCCGTCTGAGGATTTAATGTAGAATCTTAAGGGCTAAAATCATTTACATCTGGAGTCTAACATCTTTGAACATCCAAATTATTCCGAGCAGAGGTGTACCCAACTTAAGGAGATAAGGCAAAACTCCTACCAAACTAATTTTTCCATGTACCACGTTTTCCAATTATTATTTAAATTTTTTCCAATCTCTCTAAGATACCTCTATTTCAAAAACTATTTATAAAATGTGTCCTTGACTGTGATACTAATTCGTAGTCGATGCCAATTTTATTTGAGTCATAGTCGTTAGAAGGTTATTATTATATCTTATTGTCAAAAAGAGATATTTGCTATTCTTGCGGCAGAGGATACAAAACCTAGCTATAAACAGGTAATATGAGTAAATAGTCACTCCAGGCATGACAGTATATTTATTTATATTTCATATGATTCTCCCTTTCACTATCGACTGTGAATCCTCATAAGAGTTCTCCCTAAAATGGCTGTATTATACTTTTGACAGTAAATTGTTAATCATGATATTTGAAGTAGGGATGTCATTGATAGTCGACAAATTGATAAATCGACATTTTCACTTTGTCAATTAGATCGAATCGAATGGTTGGGTATTGAATCGAAATAATCGATATTCTTTACCCCAATGTTGGTGTAAGATTATTAATAAAAAAATACACTTTTCCCAGACATTTTCCTGTTAAACTAATGCAAAGTGAAACTTTGACTAAATATTGAAGTATTTCTTTAATGGCTTTTGTAAGAGAAATTGGAAGGAATGGTGTACTTTATAGAGTATAGCAATTAATCAAATCAAAAGAAAGGGATATCAATGACATAATTGTGCCCTACGAGCATGTTACCGCGTATCGAATCGAATCGAATCGAATTCTCCTTCAAATATTTTCTAAACTTTTGCTTTCTTCTGAAATATTTTTACCAACATGTTCAGACCCTGCTTTTGGCCGCTCTGGATATTAATGGGTTAAATATAATGCTTTTCCTGTTCCTTAATGAATGGATATAAAACACTATTGTAAATCTTTCTTACTTTTTCCATGTATGTAATAGATTAGTGCTGTAATTCAATTTAGTGATGCACTTTTAGATTACTTGAATATTTCTAGAAAGATGTGTGGTTCTTAGAAATTTGGACCACCCTAGGAATTCGGGGCACTTTGATTACCGTTTTTGCAAAATGATTAATGGGAAATCTGGGTAACTCTCAATCTATCGTCAGTTGCCATTTCACAACATATGGACTTGCTGATACAACATCAGGTATTTTGAGAAAAAGTATGGGCCACCCTGAACCCATAAAAATCATAAATATTAAAAAGTGTCCCAAATTACTGAGAACTTACGGTGCCGTTTATATCTTATCCAGTTAAGTCCACAAACAGGGCTTGCAGTGACCAGTGGTCATTGCACTCCTGGTGCAATGAATGTATAAATGTATGTGACACCTTCTGTTTATGCTAATCCTGAATGGCTTATTGAAGATAAGTTAATTTCAAACCTCAACTTGCATGTAGTCGTGTGCACTTTCGATTTTTGATCCTAACCTATTCCAGTCATTAACCTATTTATGTTATCTTGCTCTTCCCAGGGGTGTCCAGATATTTTAGTCCGAGAGCACAGTCAATAAGTTCTGGCTATTTTTTGGTGACTTTGGTTCAATAATAGCTGTGAATATATTGTCACCTGGTGGCACTACTATATTAGCCCTTATTGCAATAGTTAAGTTCTGGAGCACAACTAATTTTGTTTATTTTGGTGACCGTGGTTGGATAATAGCAAAGAATATTGTCAACTGGTGGCACTACTAACTAATGCACCAGTCAATTGAATCCCCGGGAGGGGGGGGCCGGGATGGGGCGGGGATAGTGCACCGACCTTCTGCACTATTTTGCATAGTCCCCGCCCCCCGCGGCACTTTTTGTTGTCACTAATCCCCGCCCCCGGGGCACATTTTTTAAAGGCTCACATACATATCAGCTCATATGAGAGTAATAAACTTCAAGAACAGGATGCTGCCCTTCTTGTTCTCTCAGTGATCCCACGAGGGGAGATTTTTGCATATTGCCATCATCCTGTCCAGCCCCTGGCAGCCACTGGCATTGGGTGGCAGAGATCACTTCCTGCCCCTAGCTCTGTGCTTATCTCAAGCACCCCTAAGCTCCTTTGCTACCCAATAACACTGACCACAGCAGTGGTTGATGACCCAGATTCACAATGGCGTCGGCCTTGGCTTCGAGGAAGTGCTACTCACTAATTACAATTTTAGATTTCTCTTTGTGTGGAGCTCTAGGGCTTCCCTCTTTATGAGAGATGTTGAGCTATGTTCATGAACTTTCATATAAACCTATGATTTGTTCTTCATGACAGGAAATGGTCACATAGAACTTTTTAAAGTCACTAGTTACAACTTTCACCCTCAAGAGCACGCTTAAACTCCTAAACTAAGCTGCAGGCAGGTGTATCATATACTTCCTTACCTAATTATACCACTTTTTTGTAGTTATTTCCAATAAAACCGCTTTTATACTCAATTTTCCACTGCAAGTGGAAATCTTTAAGACTGTCTATTCTTGCGGTAACACCCCTCCTACACTGCCACAGCTGACTGCTTTGACCCATAAAGATAAGGACCTGCACGCCAGTACCTGCCTGATAGATAGCGTTCTCTTGGGAGAGCGAATGGCAGGAAGCACAGCGGCAGCGCGGTGTGCCTTCGCCGGCGACACTCCACAAGTGGAGTGGTGGCGACGGTACCCTATGTGCACATTTCCTGTAATGTTCCCCAAGTTCCCCTTCAAACCATATTTTAAATCAATGTGGGCATCAAAAATATGATAGATGAATTTGAAATTCCGTGAGAAATTCCAGCCACTGTACATCCTCATGCAAACTATCAATTCTTATCTGGTCAGGCTACCATGATTGGATTTTAAAATGGCAATTTCATTTTTAGATATTTCTGGCATATAATGGCTTGTGCAGCCCTTCTGCAAAGAAGTGTTTTTGATTGGCATAAGCATATGTACTGATACCTTGAAAAAGGTTACAGTTTCGAAGGCCATTTGGACGAAATTTGCTATGTGCGCAAGATTTGTGGCAACTTGTTTCTGCAAAGTACAAAACAAAAGCGGCGACCTCTATCGGCTGAATTTGGGAAAGAGTGACGTCACGGTGAGACAGAATCCCGTCATAACTTTGTGACTGCTTTAAAAGTTAATGCAGAATGATTAGGGAACGCACTAGTGCGTTGCACGCCCGGTGGGGGCACTCAGGTACAGAGGGCCGGGGGGTCGCACCTGCGTTACGTATTTCGCGGAAGAAGGGGTCTTTTTTTAAGACCTCCGCATGTCCGCGATTTTGTAAAAGAAGGGTACTTTTTTGTACCCAGGTACGAAGTATGGGGGTCAAAATCCCCTTACAATCCACAAAATATACGCGGCTCTGACGCCGAGTGACTGCCGAAGTGACTGGGCTTCCGAGTTTGCTGCCGCTAAACAAGCAGAGGATTATAAAATCGAAAGTCAAACTATGTGCTCCCGTTCATCCAATGTCAGTGTTTTGTTAAAAGAAAGGGTGTTTATTTAGTGGCAAAAATCAGCGTTTTATTAAAATAAGGGTGCTTTTTTGGCCAGAAATCAGTGCTTTAGGGGTATTTTTAAATTTTGATAACGAATGTATGCACCCCCCTAAATACCCAAGTGCCGTCACTGACCACGCAACATGCGCAACCACGCACCAAATCCTCAGTGCAACAAATGCTCATGCGACGTCATGATTATAGTAGCGGGAAAAGTTGCCACGGCGGTATTCTCTATTTTCACAAAAAAGATAAATTATTTGCATCTCTGTGGGTCAACTTTAATGCAGTTTAGAATGATATAACCGCCACAACTCATTCTACTTGCCATTTAATTCTTTTAAATATGTTGGGAAATGACGATGTTGCGTTAGCAGGGTGCAACATAGGTTCCAAAACATTACTTGACGAGCATGGCAAGCTGCCCCTAAAGTTTACTTGCCCACGCTGGCACTTCCACTTGTCCCACTACCCTGTCTAACTAAGGTGAGTTACATTGCGAGGACTCTGCCAAAAGACATTTCTTGCCGAGCCAAGGGCAAGTAAGGGTCTTGTTTTGCTGGCCAGATTGCCGTTTTTTGCCGAATTCACTTGCAACGGGACAAGTGGTTATGATGCACGCTGGACAGGTTGAAATCGTAGCAATTGTTTTGCCATTAATTTTTGGTCAATCACTACTCATACTGTGTGATTATTTCACAATATTTTCGAGATTCGCGAGCATTTAAAGCTTTGCTTTGTAGACATATTATAATTAAAGTGTTATCCTCCAAATTTAACGAGATTCAGTAATCATCAATGTGTTTGTTTTTGTTAATATTCTTGTTTTTTTTCCTCGTATTTATATAAAAAAGATAATTAAATACTAGCCACATTCAGTGCCGGTCGTATCATTATGACAATATCTCATACCATTTGTCTATCCACTGCTAGGCGGCTGATTAATTGGGCTAATCATAGTAAATAGGATTTTGGCATAAGGAGGATTTGGGTGCTATTCACTATCCCCGCCCCCGTGCCCCGGCCTATATCGTCGCTCTACTAGTTAGTTATGTCCCCACCCTGCGGGGCAGCATTTTGGTGTACTAAACAGGATAAGCCCGGCATCGCCCGGCCATTTCCCGGCCCCCCCCTCCCGGGGATTCAATTGACTGGTGCATAACCCTTATTGCAATAGTTAAGAGTAAGACCCATCAATAGACAGTAAAACTGAATGGAATTCACTAGATTTTTAATACAATTTGTATCAATTATAATTCAAGTGAAATATCTGATGAAATTGGTGAACAATGGGTTAAATGGGTGAAATAAAAATGGTAAACAATTATTTTTAGAGCTGCACTCATGGAGGGAGATCAATTCATGAGCTCACCATGCACCCTTTTGATTCTGAGCTCATGAGCTCACGGATGCGCAGATTAAAAAAATGATTATTTCAGCCCAGCTGTTACGAAATAAATACCTACTGGTGATGATTTATTAACATTGACATGTTTATTTTATTTTAAAATGTGCTAACAAGTTACAAAGGTCAGTATAACACTCAACACTGCTTGTATACATTGGAGATTGTAAACCAGACATGACAGCGATAAGTAGCAGTTATAAGAAGGTGTGTTAGGTTCTCTGTGTTACGTTTATGTTCCCAACATCGACAAGCTCATGAGTTGACCACTTCAGCTCTAGCCTGCCCTAGTGCTCGAGCCACTTAAGTTTGTGAGTGGTGAATGCAACTCTAATTATTTCATCTAAAATTTCTTGGCTTTCAGGGAGATTGCAACACTAACGTACAGAAGTGGCCCAGAATGGGAGAAGCGATTTGGGCGTACACGTATTAACGACGATACCCCTCCGAGTCTCTGTCCCACCTTCATGATCGAAAACTACATCGACTACCAGGGAGAAGCCTTCAGCACGAAACTAGACCCAAATACACTGCTCTACATATCTAAGGTGAGACCAAAAATACAATTGGAATTAGGAATTGCCATTTTCCTTCACTTTTTCTGCCACACTGCGCCTAATTCGAGACTAGCCAGTTGTAACTGGTGGAGGAAACCGTAGTTCCCAGCGAAAACCACCGCCTAAGGCCTAAAAAAAGTTGTTTGTTTCCTGTCCCAACCTAACAAGTTTTTATTCAAAAAAATCCCTACCCTAACGTTTGTTTTCTGCCCTCCCAACTCTCAATCAAAGTAAATCATGCATAAAACACACATTTTTGACCAAAAGAATTATGCAAATTGGACCACATTCACTTTTTAGTATATGTAAGATGGGACTAAAATGGTTGATTTCAGAAAGATTCTTGTTTTAACTTCATACAGGATGAGACCAAAATTGAATTGATTTTGACCCCATCCACTTTTTATTATGCATAAAATGAGACCAAAATAATTGATTTTGAATGCCCCTTTCTTTATAATATATTTCTGACTCCTTCTCTTCTTAATATAAGGTGAGACCAAAAATAACTGATACTTGTTGCAGTTACACTAATCTATAGACCCAGGGTGCAACGAAAAACAATTGATTTTGAAAAATATTGTATAGGCCTACGTACCGTAATTTCGCGTGTATAAGACGCACCCGTATATAAGACGCACCCCTTGTCCAGGCCTTTAAAATGAAGTATAGACCTTAGCTTTGTGTATAGTGCGCACCCCCTTTTGGGAATTATTGTAGGATATCAACTCCTCATGAATAACGCTAGAAACCCAGTAAAACGCATATTGAGTCGGTCGGTACTCACTACCCATTGTCCTAGGCATGTCACATGGATTGTAATCAGTAAATTCCAGCGGAGAGTGGTTCGGTAATTACAATTTATCAATGACGAGGCAAACATCGATGGGCATTGTCTTGGCCGCCGCATTATAATTGTAATTGGCGATCTCCGAGTGGCCTGGTAACTCGATGTAAAACACCCTAGATTTCTAGCTTTGTGTATAAGACGCACCCCCTATTTGAGTGTAAAATTTAGTGTAAAAAAGTGCGTCTTATACACGCGAAATTACGGTATGTAAGGTATAGTTAATAACATCATTAATTCTGTCTATATCTGAAATGAGGCAAAAGGGAATTGATTTTGGACTCCAACACACTAATTACAGCTAAGATGATGAAGAAAATAATCAGTATTTTATTTTCAATATTACTCATTAATAATGTATATCCTTGTTTATATTATTTGCACTTCAGGCCATGGATTTATTTGACATCAGCGAGGACTTTGAGGATTTTGACGCTGCCTTATCTAACGTGAAATGTCCAGCTATGGTGATCGGTGTTCAGACGGACATCTTGTTTCCCGTCTGGCAACAACAGGAAATGGCGCAACTTCTTAAGAAAGCTGGTAAATATTCACTTTTGGCCATAGTCTTAGCCGGTAGGGCGTCTGGGTGTCTTTTGGACAGTCGACCCTAACAAATGATAACTTTACAGCAGTTAGTGTCATTAAGAGTACCGTATTCGCCCGATTAAGTGCACCATGCAAGTGCAAGATGGGAAATTTTTCTGTAGCAGGGGTTTTGTCAAACATTTGAATAACCGCACCCCCCAATGAGTGCCCATCGCGGTGTTACATACCGCAACAAGAACTGGCCGATAGATGGCAATTACGGTTGCCATCTATATGCCTTCTCCTTCTACTAACAGTAGAAATTTAACATGAGGAGACAATCTTTGGCGCTTGCTGGTCCCCCAAAATCGGCGAAAAATTGTGGGGGTGCGCTTATTTAAGACAGTGCGCTTAATCGGGCAAATACGGTACCTTTAAGGAATGAAACGGTATGATATGGTACTTTTTGAAACGATACCGGTAAAAGTACCTGTGGCATCTAATGGTATCTAACTCTAGTTTCCTCTGTTAATTTCAGGTAACAAGAATGTGACCTACTTTGAGTTGAACTCGCTCTATGGCCATGATACATTCCTACTGGACTTGAATGGCGTCGGAACAGCTGTCAAGGTAAGTTACACATGATGATGGTGACCAGGCCGAAAAATGTTGTCAGGTTCTAGTTGCCCTACCATAACAAGTTTTTACTCGAAAAGAAATCCCTACCCTAAAGTTTTTTCCGCATTTCCTACTCTTAAACAGCATAAAAGATGCATTATATAACCATTTTTCCTAAAAGAAATAATTCAAGAAAAAAAAAGTTTTCAGGCCATTCCAGGAAACAAAATTTGTTTAAACCTGATGGTGATGATGGTAATAATGATGATGATGATGATGATGATGATGATGATGATGAATAAAGTATCTAACCCAAGGTTGTATGCATTTTATTATGAAACACCAAAAAAGTGACACCTAATCTGTGGACTTGTGTTTAATATATGGTGTTATATATATATATATATATTTGGTTGGTGTAATTATATTTTGGTATTATACTTTTTTAAGCACATATTGGTGTAATCATTTGTAACATGCTCTCTTTTTGTACATTTTTAGGGATTTTTGGAAACGAATCTTAACAGTGCTCCCAGACAAGGCTAGTACTGCAGATTTACAGTAGAACAACATCGTAGAGAGCGTCACCAAAAAAAGACATGGGTGATTTTGGCAATATATTCCATATTAGAACAATGCACTTGCAAACACAGAGTGGGTTCAAAGGATTCGATGAAAGTTCAACCCGGCCGTCCACTTTGCAATTCATGATGTCAATTTTCTTGCTAAGATTGTCACTTTTTGTTTGTGTTTCTTAAAAACGATGTTTAATCACCCCCCCCCCCCCCCTCCTTATAAAAAGCAACCCCCTGCACAGAAGTCCTGGAACTGCATTGTCGGGAATATCTTAGCTTGAGGATGACCTTCTAGTTTGAATTCAAGATATGTAAATATTACAGAATGATTTCCCTTACCTAGAGGCCAGTAAGTTTTAAGTCTGGTATGTAATGTGCAATGCGTAATCGCACATTAAAATGTGTATTACACATTACAGTGTATAATGTGTAATCATTTTGAGTACGACTGCCAGTGTCTTAGCCGTGTATATAAAATTATTAGCCTGAAACGGCAATCACCAAATATCCGCCCCTCCATATTTTGCTACTTAGCTACTTTAAATCCTAATAGCAACTATATTTAAAAATCGTTTGAGTCAAAAAGGGCAGTTTACATGTCCTCCATCTCTTAGAAGATGGATTGTTAGAAAAAGATTTGGTTATTACCCAAAATAAGTTGAAATAAAAAATTCTTCAGAGAAACTTTTGTCTGTATAAAAGTTTTTTTCATGAAAAAAGTTTTTTTCGGGAAACCGCCTGTTCAAGTAACAGGCTGGATGGGTCCTGGTTATAGGTCCCTGACAACTACATTTGTAACAACAACCGCTTGATAGCTAACAGTTCTATGTTAACTAAACCTATGCAATTTTGTATGATATTATTCTGATGAGGAACTTTATGTAGCATTATTTACATTTTCTAGCAAGTGTTGCTATGAATGTATGATTTATGAACAGTATTATTACTACAGTGCTGACAATTAATTCCTGCACTAAACATTCAGACAAACAGTGAACTGCATGTCCTATTGACGCCCAGTCACCTGGGAATATATGGGAATGTATGTCTGTGACGTTGCAGATAAAGATAGCTTAAAAGTGATAGTAAACCCAGAAGTTATTGTCTACACCAATGGAAGAGCTTTAACCCATTAATGCTTAAGAGGCCCCCAGGCAAATGTCGTCTGGATCTACGAAACTTTTGACAATAACTTTTGAATTGAAGATGATTTTACAAAATATTTGAAGGAGAGTTATTCGTTCTGCCCTGATTAACGTTTGTCCATCAACTATTTTGCTAACTATGCTTTTGCTTGCAAGATTTCATCAAAATTGTCAGGCTGTTTTTGGCTGCTGTGAGCATTAATGGTTTAAATGAATCCTCATTTGCTGCTATATCCATTCTAGAATTGGGCCTTACTACAGTTGTGACATCACAAAAAGAAACAATATGGGCAGGTAATGATTTTCGGATTTACTATCCCTTTAATACATAGCCTAGTTTGTAATGAATATGTGTGCCTATTTGAGCCTATCTGTGTGCCTGTTCGAGGAGGAATATTTAAGAACAAAACAGAACAAATACAACTCCCAGTCAAATTCTTTTCGAAATGTTGCTTTGTTTTTAAGATATTTGATATAATCACATTGTTTGAACGCCTTTATGGGATTTGGGTTCCTATAAACGTGTTTTGCAAAGAGATTAATCAATTGTACTGCATGTTTATTGACTGTAACCTGTTTTAGAAAATTATTCTAAAGACAGTGATAGTACTTTGATGTGTTTCAACGGTTTAATAAAATTGGGTTCTCATAGGCACGTTTTGCAAGGAGAATATACAATTGTACTGTATGTTTATTGACTGTAAAATGTTTTAGGAAATCATTCTAAAACAGTGATAGGGACTGTGATATATTATTAGTGGGTTTGTATCATAATGTGAAGAGATTTTGCAAGGATATTAGAATGATTGTATTGCATATTTTTTCACTGTATTAACTTGATTGTGAACCATATTATACAGAATGCAAGAGATGAAAAAATTGATACTCCAGAGCTTTAAGGTACTAACTAATGTTACCAAGATTATATTGTATATACTTTAACTGTTACTTGAATTACTTAATCATGGAGATACAAAGAATGAATAAACATGTTTGACAAAAAAGTTGATATTTTGTAGTTAAAACTAATAGTTACAACTGACTAAGGAGAGCTAGATTATATTGTATATATTGTATATACTTTAACTGTTACTTGAATTACTAAATTCCGGAGGTAAGAAGGATATCAATAAACATAGGAGACAAACAAGTTAATATTGTGTTGTTATTTAAGGTACAGTACTAACAGAAAATGTTCAACATAAGAAATCAATAAGTTGATCACAACCGATGGCCCAAGTACGACTAGAGTGAAAGAGAAAAAAGACTGTTTAAAGAACGTTACATATTCGATAGGAACAATGTATGTATCTTAATTGACTGTAACAATTTTTTACAACAACATACATGATAATACAAATTATCATCAGCTCCACTCTGATACTAGCAGCTAATTAATCAATTTCGTTGTTGTACTGGACTAGATTGGGGTACTAACACAGCTTTTCATTGATTTTTCAATAATTGTTTTTCAATATTGAAAAATAATTATGAATTTTGAAAAATTAATTATGAACATTCAGAAGCGAACTATGAATATTGGAAAATGATTTATGAGTGTTGGAAAATTATTTTCAATATTCATAGACAGTGATTAGAAAGAAAATTCTGCCTGCCATGCTCCAAAAAAAGAAATGAACTCTCACACCTGTGGTCCGTCTGCATATGGTCTGACACAAGATGATATATTTCAACAACAGAACAGTAACAAAAATATACTAGGCAGCCGGTGCACAGCCCGCGTGTCTCTAAATCATATCCTTTTCCCCCATATCCATACTGCCGTGCTCATCAATGTAGCGAACCTCCAAAGCTGGGACCACCAGGACATGTGTACACATAATTTTTCAGAAACACGCATCACCACATATTGAAAATTTGCATACCTCTGACAATATATGGTGCCAATAATGTGGCTGCAACATTACATGGTTGAGCGCTTCTGACAATAGATGGCGCCAATAACATAGGCGGGAGACTTCAGAACAGAACAGAACATGGCTGCAGGCTTTTGATAATCCTATACTTAATCCAAGCCAATAGTGACATTTTTTCAAAAAATAGACTTAAAATGCCTGAAATCAAAAAAAAGAAAGATTATATGCGTATAAAAAATAAATCCTTCCTGTCCAGTGGAAATTCTGCGTCTGCATGAAGGAGAGAGGAGAACTGGCATGGAAGGGCAAATACATATATATATATATATATATATATATATATATATATATATATATATATATATATATATATATATATATATATATATATATGTGTGTGTGTGTATATATATATATATATATATATATATATATATATATATATATATATATATATATATATATATATATATACTGGGTCTGACAATAACCAGAAAACTCTACAAGCCTGGTAGGGCTAGTGGCATATGGAATATACTAGCCCTACTCCAACCTGTACTGGCCCTACCTGAAAATCCAAATAATCATTAAAACTTGACCCCTTTTATTATCTAAATATGCAAGAAAATATGCTATTAATTTAAATCTACCTGTAGGCACCAACCAAAATTTCAACATGTCAAATAATCAATCTTATCATGACTGGTACATTTGTACTAGTCTGGTAGGGCTACAAGGGTTAGTAATTTTCTAGCCCTACCGGCCCCTTTTCACATTTTTACTAGTCCAGACTAGTAGGGCTACCTTGTACGGACACTGATATATATATATATATATATATATATATATATATATATATATATATATATATATATATATATATATATATATATATATATATATATATATATATATATGAGCGCACGTGTGTATTTGTGTTATATCCTGAGGGGCGGCAGCATATTCCACCGTGTTAGCAATTGTTCTGCTTAGAGGCAATGAGTACGAATACTGTGCCCGGCATTTACCTGTACCTGTTACACCGTTTCATGAACCAATACTCACACGTTGACTGAGCTATGAACCAGTATGGTTCATTTTGGAACTGTTATAGGATGTTTCAACAGGCGAATCATGTTTTGATAACTTCCATCGGAGTTTCTCTCCTCTTGGTTCTTTCATTTGAAGTAGCATGGAATTATTCGTCCACCTGGAGTTTAGGTGAAATCTACACAAAACATGACATTCCGCTGAAGTGTGCGCACGTGGACGAAACTGACTACACATATTTTCCAAAGCTTAAAGCAAGAACTGCCAACTCGACCATCCCTCCCAACTTCTGGCAAAGTGGACAGTGGAATAATTCTCATATGCTGGACAGTGTCTACTACTACGGCCGTTTACGTGACGGGTTTTGCGGCGGTGACGTGCATATCCTTTACGTCGTCATGACGAGTAGCGAGGATTTCGAGGGGCGGCAAGGGGTGCGGGAAACCTGGGGAAGCGTCAAAACCTTCGACGGCAAGAACTTTGAGGTGGTCTTTCTGACGGCTCTGTCCATGAACGCTGACGTTAACGCTAGACTGAACGAAGAGATGGTGAGACACGCCGACGTGGTCCGTCTCAATTACTACGACAGGAAGGAAAGAATGATCTTTAAGGCCATCATGGTTCATAGGTTTGCGGTGGAACATTGTCCCAACGCCAAATACGTTGCTAGGGCAACGGAAGACGTCATGTTCTCACATAATAAAGTGCTTCGGTTTCTTGCAAAGTACCCGGAAAACAGAACTATGTTTGGATGCGTCATTTCAAACCTACACGACAGACCACAACCTGGTAAGGAAAATTTGGAATTTCTATTTTTCTTTTCACTTTTCTGCCATATAGCGGCTGAGTCGTGACTAGCCTGTTCCAAGCGGTGGAGGAAACTGGAGTACCCGGCAAAAGCCACCGCCTTACTATAAGTCACTGGCAACTTTCTCACATAATATGGCTTGTATTTAAAAAATTCGGACAGTGGTGAGAGACAGCTAGCAGTCAGTGGCAAAGCCTAAGACAGGCGGGGGGTTCCTTTTCATAAGTTCAAGGTTGAACACTACTCGATTCTAGGTCCATTTTTGAAAATTCAATATCTGAAAATTTGCTTAACTGTGGGGATGATGATAGTTAACATGTCCAATAGTTTACTTTCGGACAAATCTAACACTGCTAGCGGCATTGACAATGAATTCATGCCTACGGCGGTGATCTTACGACGACAAAGCGTATAGCCGGAGGATAGATTGACCAACGTGCTATATAGGCCATCCATAATGAGACTGATAGTCGATCACCTTTAGCATTAGTAGTAGAAGTAGTAGAAGTAGTAGTAGTAGTAGTAGTAGTAGTAGTAGTAGTAGTAGTAGTAGTAGTAGTAGTAGTAATAGCAGTAGTAATAGTAGTAGCAACAGCAAGAACATCAGCAGCAGCAGCAGCAGCAGCAGTAGTAGTAGCAGTAGTAGTAGTAGTAGTAGTAGTAGTAGTAGTAGTAGTAGTAGTAGTAGTAGAAGTAGTAGTAGTAGTAGTGGAAACAGCAGCAGCAGCAACAGCAGCAGCAGCAGTAGTAGTAGTAGTAGCAGCAGCAGTAGTAGTAGTAGCAGCAGTAGCAGTAGTAGCAGCAGCAGCAGCACCAGTAATAATAGTAGTAGTAGTAGTAGTAGTAGTAGTAGTAGTAGTAGTAGTAGTAGTAGTAGAGGTAGAAGTAGTAGTAGTAGTAGCAGTAGCAGTAGTAGTAGTAGTAGTAGTAGTAGTAGAAGTAGTAGTAGTAGTAGTAGTAGTAGTTGTAGTAGTAGCAGTAGTAATAGTAGTAGCAACAGCAAGAACATCAGCAGCAGCAGCAGCAGCAGTAGTAGTAGTAGTAGTAGTAGTAGTAGTAGTAGTAGTAGAAGTAGTAGTAGTAGTGGAAACAGCAGCAGCAGCAACAGCAGCAGCAGCAGTAGTAGTAGTAGTAGCAGCAGCAGTAGTAGTAGTAGCAGCAGTAGCAGTGGTAGCAGCAGCAGCAGCACCAGTAATAGTAGTAGTAGTAGTAGTAGTAGTAGTAGCAATGGTGGTGGTGGTAGTAGAAGTAACGGCAGTTATGTCAAAATGTGTCTGTCTGTCTGTATGTATGTGTGTATGCATGTATTTATGTAAGTAAACTATGTATGTATTTGTAGGCATTGATGTATGTATATATGTGCGTACATATGTATGTACATATGTGTGTGTATGCATTTATGTAGTATGTATGCATGTATGACTGCATGCATTTAAGTGTGTATGTGTGCATCCATTCACACGTGCATAGGTACAAATGTATATGTGCCCATAAAAAAATCTAGAAAAGAAGCACCGCATTTCATCTAATTTCATTCGTCCATAAAGCCCAGAAAGGTATAGATTATTGTTCAAAGTGCGATTTCTTAAAAAGGTTTGTTTTAAAAATAGTTCATTTCCAACGTTACATTACATCCAATGTATGCATTCAATGAAATGCTAGGGTAGCTCTGTAACAGTAATTGTGTATGAATTTCTTGCCGAACGAGCAGCACGCTGGTGATTTTACCTTTTGGCTCAGTATATGCTGAATCTGACCAATGGACAATCAGTATATGATACGACTAACTTGCGCCCTGGGCACGAATCACCATCAAATACCGTTACTGGTATTGTCTAAATGTTCATATGTACCTCCGAAGGGACTGCCCCAAATCTGAGTGGTCATTTCAATGTGCAGTGACTGCTTACCTCTGGTGTCTGGCAGTTTTAGAATCGGGTTAAAGACCTGTGAGATAGAACCTTATGTTTGTGTTTATTTTCTTTTTACTTTGCATGGATTCATGTTTTATAAAACTATGTTTACGAAAACATAATATTATTCCTATTCTGCTGCTACTACTACTACTACTACTACTACTACTGCTGCTGCTGCTGCTGCTGCTGCTGCTGCTGCTGCTGCTACTTCTACTACTACTACTACTACTACTACTACTACTACTACTACTACTACTACTACTACTACTACTACAGATTGTTTGGTGCCTGTGCCCCAAAACTATTGAATCAGCTTCCAAGTAATATCTGGTCAGCTCAGAATGTGGTTATCTTCTACCGACAACTGAAAACACATCTGTTCAAAGATAAACATAAGAAATAACTATGTGAATTCCAACATCCATCTATTGACAATGGAATGTATGTGTATATGGTAAGGGAGCAAATTCAAATCACAATGTTATTATTATTATTATTATTATTATTATTATTATTAATATTATTATTATTATTATTATTATCGTTATTATCATTATTACTATCATTATCATTATTACTATTATTATTATCATTACTGTTATTATTATTATTATTA
>OZ012695.1:5260557-5268057 GCA_963942565.1 Maea johnstoni | reverse complement strand
CAGGAATGCCTGCAGAATTCCCACATCCTAAGAAAACACTCATGATTTTATCCGCCTTTTCATATTTCCCAATTCTCAGTAAACATTCAACGGCGATACCTATATAAAACTGGTGGCATGTCAAGCATTTGCCCAATTTCCTCAAGTTACAAAACTTAGGATGGAAAGCAAGTAGCATTGATGGGTACACGGCCTGAGGAAGCTTATGCTCTATAATTAGATTGATATGCCTCAATGCAGCCAAGTAGTTCTCCTGTGTAAAGTAGCTAACGGCTATTGCCAACCTCATTTGTGTTTCTATCTTAGGAATAAGCTTCATAGCTTCAAAGTAAAGTTGGCGCGCATTATCAAAAGAATCATAGCTTTGTTTCATATAAAGAGAAGCCACATAGAGTTTACCAGGTTTTGAACATTTGGACATAGCATCCCTTTTCAACGCGGGGTTTAAACGATAGAGCTTGGCTAATTCCTCCATGCTTTGACTCCATGGCTTGGTGAAGTGGTCTGCAGGTGCAGTTATTATGCCAAACTCTAGACAAAGTCCCAAGAATATCATAGCACATGCCAAATGTAGCCTCTCGAAATCATCGGTGATTTGCACAGATTTCTCTAAGGTCTGTTGCAAAAGAAACTCTGTATCTAGTCTCTGCATGTTATTGTAATAGTTCAGCATCCCCTCATAAAAACGGATAAAGTGATCGATATTTGTGATTAGTTGCTCTGTTTTGACTCCTTTTTCAAATTTTGCACCTTGCTTGAATTCGTGAAACATAGGTTGCTCCAGCCAGTCAAAGGACCAGGAATGAGAGGTATGTGATGGCTTACTGTTTGTAAAGCCCACATCTTTTAGAATGCGCACTGATACCTGTATGAGGGAATCTGTGTGAAGTGCTTGCTGTAATCGTTTTGAAGACGCCCGCACAACTTTCCTCGACAGATGATCTATCAAGTTATTGTTACGAACGAAGTAGTTAGGCAAGTGATGATCTTTTAGACATTTTGACAGCCTTTCGATGACATCCACTGCTGTTTGGACGATTGTAGATTCCTTCCAATAGTTAACAGGTTTCTCTTCACACAGCCAAAGGAACATAGTTTTCACATAGAAGCTACAGATTTTATCATCTTTATCTTTGATGCTGGATAGAACTCTCCTGGCGAAGACAAAAGACAAGACCTGATTACAGTCTAAAGACTGAAGAAGATATCGTTCTGCTTGTGAAAAAGACAAGCGCCATTCAGAGTCTTGCATGGCAGAGTTAGGGTGACCAATAGGTACAACATGACACCCCATCTCTACTATGTGTTTTATCTGCTCTTGAGATGGCCATCCTGATGGCCGCGGACGACGGAGCCACTCCTCAGCCTGTGAAGGCCACTGCTTGCAGGGGATGGCATGCACAAAGTCCATATCCAGAATCTGATAAACACTATCCTTCTTTCCAGGGATTAAAATAGCTGGCCCATGATAAACAGCTGGGTATACCAGTTCATCTGAATAGATGTCGATGTGACCAACTTTACCACGAAATGGCCAAAGCAATTTGACAAACCCACTATGCCACGCATCTTCATAAATTAAGATATGTTTTCTTTCAGATTCTGTCCTGTTATTTGCAATTTCTATATGATCTACAACCATCATGTCAATATCAGATGTTGAGCCTGGTTGAGGAAGTTCAAAATGACTTCCACATGCTAACAGTCGTGCGCGAACAGGGTCACTATTTGATTTAGTTCCGTTCTTCCAAACCAGAGAGAAGGCCAATTCTGCAAGAACTGAAATTCCAGAATGTGTACGATGTATGTCCACATCTGGAAACAAGACGTAGTGTAAGTCCTTCGACATCTCGGCAAACAGTGTATTTTTCGTCATTGCCTGAAAATAGATAAATTAACATTAATTGATGGCGTTTATATGGTTATGTTGCAACTTTTGACATAGGATAAGGTTAATGGCAATTTATAGCTCCTTGATGGAAATTGATCCAATTAGAGGGGCCATGTAATTACCCTTTAGGTGATTACAGAATTTACAAAATACTACAAAATTCACATACACAATTATGCGAAACCATAGCTAAGATTGTTAGGGGTGCTAGTCTTATGAAATGTACTGGTAGTAAGCTCCAGCTGAGTTACTGACATAATATCCAAATTGCTACATTACGTGACGACTGTTCCGTTGAGGAAGACAGACACACATGGTAATGCACTGTGCGGGAAAACAAGATATAAGGCAAAAGATCTAAAATAAAAAAGGAAGAAGAAATAAATAATACCAAATGACTAGGGGAAGCGTTTTGAAATCTTTCGTATTTTTTCTTATGTTTTTTTGTATTTTTCGGATCCGTCAATAAAAAACTATTGTTATTAATATTATTATCATTATTATTATTATTATTATTATTATTATTATTATTATTATTATTATTATTATTATTATTATTATTATGATCATTAGTATTGTTATTATTATTATTATTATTATTATTATTATTGTTATTATTATTATTATTTCATTATTATTTATTGTATTGATGTATTATCTGTTCTAGATATCATAATACCATTATTATCATTATTTTCAATGCATTAGGGTGGTTCCTAACTTCCTACTAATGACAGTAGACTACTAATATCTAGAATTAGTGTGAACATTGTTTTTTATTTTTAAGAAACCTTTAAATCGGAAAGCCTTTTGTGTAAATTTTCCTGCGTGCCGAGCAATCACGGCTCTGCTAATACATACAT
The DNA here is from genome assembly GCA_963942565.1 of Maea johnstoni. Lineage (NCBI taxonomy): Eukaryota > Metazoa > Annelida > Polychaeta > Spionida > Magelonidae > Maea > Maea johnstoni. The sequence goes on along the minus strand of OZ012695.1, from coordinate 5,265,303 downwards.
ACAGTTGAAAAATATCACATGTTTTGTCTTGTGTTACAAGGGAATATGTAACTTTACATTGTATACATTAGAATAAGTGTAAACTTCGTGTGAAAATTGGCATTGTTATATAAAGGAGAAGAGTTGATAGTGGGCTCGTTGTCTGGCATCGCATCTGCAGGATTGGATAGGTAATAGCAAGGAACTACCATAACAGAAAAATGATAACACTTCACACATACTGTATGGGTTATCAATATTTTAGAACGTGTTTATCTTTAGAAAAATAAAACATTATTGATAAAAAAAAAACGAAAATACTAGCCTGATCATTGCCAATATGAAGAAGAACAACAATTTTACATGAGAAATAAATGCAATGTAAAACTGGAAATATCCCTTCAGTGTGCCCCTAAGAATTTCCTCATTTTGGGATGCCGTGTACCACTGGACGAAAGCTGAGAAAAAGCGGTGTCATACACCATTATTTATAGCTGGACACCATTCCATTTTCGTCTGATGGTATCGATTAATATGGGCGGTAAGTGTGTCCACTTCCCGATATTCACAGTAATTTGTACACTTAAGTTTAAATACACGATTCTTCTTCTTCTTACGATTTGTAAGAAGCTACTTAGATAAACTGACCATCGAGCGATATGATGATCTCTGATCAAACGCTGTTTTAAGTACAGTTAATCTTTTAATAGATAGGTATACCAACGAAACAGCACATTTTTTTCAAGAAAGTGAGGAAAAAAGATGTTACAAAATCAACTCTTAAGACCATGCTACACAAATGTGTATGAAAGAGCAAACGTAACGGGATGACCAACATTTCAAATTCAAACACTTTTTACCGAAAACGTCAGATAAATGATCAAATATTTTTCTAACACTTTTTGGAAAAATTAACAAAAAATTCAATTTGATTTTAGCATTCCTAATTAGTTAATGAGCGGCCCCTTTGAAGTTGTAAAGGGAGACAGGTAACCAACTGATATTGATACCGAATGGCATCTAGCGGTAAACTAGGAAAGTACCTTAAATTGCTTTTTCTTTATAATTAAAGGTATCATATCAAAGTGCTGGAAGAAATTGAATAGTATTTTGACGTTTGCGAAATGGCTGACTGTTTGACAATTTCTCAGAGGAACATCGATAACTGCCTCTCTCATGAATTGAAATACCCTATCTCGAACAAAATGCTGAATCTCCAACAAAATACCCAAAACCAATGGACCACTTTCCTTGTTGTCTAAAAACTCCTGATATATATATACATATATATATATATATATATATATATATATATATATATATATATATATATATATATATATATATATATATATATATATATATATGTATAAATATATGTATATATATATTTATATATATATATATATATATATATATATATATATATATACTAGAAAAGTACCCGTCCTGCGGACGGAAACCCTGAAATGTCTTATAATGACAAACATATCAGAGCACCCAGATATCCCTGACACCACACATTTAGGGTCACCTAACCTATATATCAATAATAACGGAAAAAAACATATAATACCGGCTGTAATAAAGAATATAGGCCTGTGTGTGTTCATGATATCACTGATATATCTAATTATAATGATTTCTACTCAAAACTATTTTCAAGTGAAAGTATTGCATAATGTCATTTGTACATCTATCTGTCTCTCCCCCTCCCCCTCGCGCTGTCTCTCTCCCCCTCTCTCGCTCTCTCATTGTATCTCTTTCCCTTCCACCTCTCTCTCTCTCTCTCGTGCTGTATCTCTCTCTGTATCTCTCTCTCCCTCCCCTCTCTCTCATTGTATCTCTCTCTCTCGTTGTATCTCTCTCTCGCTCGCTCGTATCTCTCTCTCATTGTATGTCTCTCTCTCGTTGTATAACTCTCTGTATCTCTCTCCCCTCTCTCTCTCGTTCATTGTAACTGTCTCTCTCTCTCGTTGTATCTCTCTTCCCCCCACACTCTTTCCCGGTGTATCTCTCTTCCTCTCTCTCTCTCTCTCTCTCTCTCTCTCTCTCTCTCTCTCTCTCTCTCTCTCTCGTCAAACCTGATATACCATCAACAAATAAGATCAAGGTTTATGATACCGGCTGTAATAAAGAATATAGGCCTGTGTATGTTCATGATATCACTGATATATCTAATTATAATCATTTCTACTCAAAACTATTTTCAAAGTGAAAGTATTGCATAACGTATGTCATTTGTACATCTATCTGTCTGTCTGACCCCTCCCCCTCTCGCTGTCTCTCTCCCCCTCATTGTATCTCTCTCCCTTCCCCCTCTTTCTCTCTCTCGTGCTGTATCTCTCTCTGTATCTCTCTCTCCCTCCCCCTCTCTCTCATTGTATCTCTCTCTCTCTCTCTGTATCTCTCTCGTTGTATCTCTCTTCCCCCACTCTCTCTCCCGGTGTATCCCTCTTCCTCCTCCCGCTTTCTCTCTCTCTCTGTCTCTCTCTCTCTCTCTCTCTCTCTCTCTCATTGTATCTCTTTCCCTTCCACCTCTCTCTCTCTCTCTCTCTCTCTCTCTCTCTCTCTCTCTCTCTCTCGTGCTGTATCTCTCTCTGTATCTCTCTTTCCCTCCCCCTCTCTCTCATTGTATCTCTCTCTGTGTCTCTCTCCCTCTCTCTCTCTCGCTCGCTCGTATCTCTCTCTGGTTGTATGTCTCTCTCTCGTTGTATAACTCTCTGTATCTCTCTCCCCTCCCTCTCTCGTTCATTGTAACTGTCTCTCTCTCTCGTTGTATCTCTTCCCCCCACACTCTCTCCCAGTGTATCTCTCTTCCTCCCCCCTCTCTCTCTCTCTCTCGCTCTCTCTCTCTCTCTCTCGTCAACCTGATATACCATCAACAAATAAGATCAAGGTTTATGATACCGGCTGTAATAAAGAATATAGGCCTGTGTATGTTCATGATATCACTGATATATCTAATTATAATCATTTCTACTCAAAACTATTTTCAAAGTGAAAGTATTGCATAACGTATGTCATTTGTACATCTATCTGTCTGTCTGGCTGTCTGTCCGACTGTCCCCCTCCCCCCTCTCGCTGTCTCTCCCCCCCTCTCTCTCTCATGGTATCTCTCCTTTCCCCCTCTCTCTCTATCTCTCGTGCTGTATCTCTCTCTCCCTCCCCCTCTCTCTCGTTGTATCTCTCTCTGTATCTCCCCACCCTCTCTCTCTCTCGTCACACCTGAAATAAGTAACTATCTTAGCACATACGTTCCTTAGTCCTTCTACAGCATGTGCGCGCCCTCAGTGCTTGCTATTTTGATTCTCAAAACCCCATTGCAAATAAAACCGCAGGCTTGGACATGCACCACCTGCTGTTTTTTGTTTTATACTTATGTTTCTAGACCTCATGTTCTGCTCGCGTCGTCACAAGTAGAACATAAGGGCTTCATACTGTGGGACCCTGCACTGCACTGCGGCACATCATTGGCTATTGTGGTTAGGGCCACATTGTTCTCAGCTATTTTGGGGTGGCTTGCCACTAACCTACATTTCAACCTGATCAACCTCACCGGACCCCCCGGAGAGATGTACCGTTCTAAAAATCATCATCAAAAGCACCTTTTTGTTAAACTTTTTGAAATTTGTTTACGTTAAGAACCATCTAGGTACACTCGTCCACCAAACTGCCAACTCAGAATTAGGCAAACAGGCGCGGCAACGGAGATCATGCGTTGCAAAGGATTGGGCATCCTCTCTTATAATATACTAGAAAAGTACCCGTCCTGCGGACGGAAACCATGAAATTTCTTATAATGGCAAAGGTATCAAACCACCAATACATCCATGAGAGAGAGCCCCCCTCTCTCTCTTTCAGCCCCTCTTTTTCTGCTCCCTCTCTTTTTCTCTATCTCTGCCCCACCCTCTCTTTCTCTCTGTGCCCCTCTACCTGTGCCCCGCCCTCTCTCTCTCTGCCACCTCTCTCTCTCTGTCCCCCTCTCCCTGTGCCCCTCTCCCTCTTTCTGCCCCCTTTTTCTCTGTCCCCCTCTCTTTCTCTCTCACTGCCCACTCCCTCTGCACCTCGCTCCCTTCCCCCCCCCCCCCACTCTCTCTCTGCCCGCTCTCTCTTTTATATCACTGCTGCTCTCTCTCTACCTCTCTTACTCTGCCCCCTCATTCTCTCTCTCTCCCTCTCTCTCGCTGCCCTCACTCTGCCCCGTCTATTTCTCTCTCTGTCCCCTCTTTCTCAGCCCCCATCTCTCACTCTCTCTGGCCCCTCTCTCTCTCTCTTTCACAATACCCTCCTCTCTCTCTCTCTCGCTGCCCTCTCTTCCCCCTCTCTATTTCTCTCTCTGCCCCCTCTCTCTCTTCCCCCTCTCAATTTCTCTCTCTGGCCCTCTCTCTCTCTTTTTCTCTATGCCCCATCTCTGTTTCTATCTCTCTACCCCACTCTCTCGCTAGGCCCCCTCTCTCTTTCTCTCCCTCTGTCATCCCTCTCTCTCTGCCCCTCTCTATTTCTATTTCTCTCTCTGCCCCCTCTTTCCCTCTGTCCATCTCTCTCTCTCTCTCTGCCCCTTAATCTCTCTGTCCCTCTCTGCCCCCTGTCTCTTTCTCTCTCTCTTTCTTTCTGGTCATACCTGATATAAGTATCTATCTGACATCATGCACCTTGGTCCTTCTGGAGCTATACAGCTCTATAATCAGAATAAAAAGCACCTTTTTAACTGAATATTTGAAATTTGTTTAGGGTAAAAACCATCTAGACACACTTGTCCACCAT
>OZ012695.1:5249126-5260357 GCA_963942565.1 Maea johnstoni | reverse complement strand
ATACGTTTCCAGTAAAATTCTACTACCACTTTAGTTTAGTAAATTGGACGGCAGCTACCGAGTCTGCTACGTCATATGAGCATGCGCACTGCGCATGGTACGGATTGTTGATAATGATGATGGCCAGGTATAGTATGACGTTATAATGGACAGTTGTACAAGCGTTAGTACTTAATGACCTGGGACATTATGACGTTTTATTATTGCTTCATCTGGTTTAACCAATCAGAAATCAGGATTTGTACCATGAGACCGGTCATTCAATATCCATAATGCCCTCACCCGGAGGGCATTTAACCCCACTTCATAATGTCCTTCCTATAAACAAGGCACTGACACGCATTGACAGCGACATGTGTAACTTTTCCTGTGCTCTGATCCCTGTTATACGCAGCAACTTTTACCATCCTCAATCGCTGCTTTGTTACCATTATTATGAAAAGAATAAAGCTTGCAAAAGAAATATTCTTGTCTTAAGGTTTACTCTGTTGGTGCCCAATTACAGAAAATATTATTTTATTATTTTATTTTATTATTTTGAACATTTTATAAAGTATTATTGCAGAGGAAACTGGAAAATATTTGAACATGTAAGACATTTTATAGGAAAAATGGAATTCTAAGATGCTTAGTTCTTATTGCCATATATATCTCACCATCATATGTCTCCACCATGCATGTACCTGGTTCCCATTCTCTCGCTCCCAAATTCACAATTTGAAACGCAATGTAAACAGATGTGTGATCACTACTGGTGCTCGTTCAGCAAAATAACTTTTGACAATTGCTGGTGTATCAAATTGCCTTGGATTTGAGGATATTATGGACAAGGAATTAGAAAAATATTAATTACAAAGACAGTAGGAGCACTAAAATAGGCAACCTACCATGCTAAGAAGAGATTTTTCAGATATATTATGAGTAGAAGGGAGGATTGCAACGTATTTGAGTCAGAGAAATGTGCAGCCAATCAACCTGGCAACAATTACAACACTGGAATCAATAAAAAAAAAACATTTAGGAAAGTTGCCAGTGAATGAGCTAAGTATTTGGTTTTTCTCTGCTAATAATTACTGGCTAATTATGATTAATTTTCATTAAGAAAGAAAAGTTGACAACTTAACCAGCAAATGGGGTAATAAAGGCAATCTGTTGACATTTATTTGAAGCCTTTCATGGGCGATAAATCAGTAACTCCTTGCCATCCTTAACTTTCCATGTGCAAATGTCCACTAAGTAACCACAACACAATCACGATTGCATATTGATTCTGACTTTCGTCTTGTTTGGGTGGTAGATATATTTTGAAGTTTAAAAGCTAACAAGTATTTATCTTTAGACTGTATTCTCTATCTCTAGTACAGGCAACTCTGCTTAATCCGGACATGTGTAATCCGGATTTTCGTCTAAATCGGACACATTGGAAGGTCCCAGTCCTTTCCTGTACATATAATTCCTATATGCATAATCCGGATTTTGCCTAATCCGGACAGGAATTTAGGGTCCACATCAGTCCGGATTAAGCAGAGTTGCCTGTAGACATGCTTCTAACATCTGGTTCGTTCCCTCACCTGTCATCCCATCCTGCACACATTGAGACCTCCCTGCATTAGGTCAGTGCCCTACCCTGTCTCTCCAGTCGTCCTAGACATACAAGTAACACCAGCACGCGTGCATACCCTGAATGGTTTTGCCGTGTTAAATAAACACGTAAAAGATCAATCAATTATCAAATGGCAACTCGCATAATGCACATTCACCGTTCGTCGAACTCCTAGCGACAGATGGACCTCCTACTGCGGTCATAGGTTATGTTTGTGACGTGTTAAAAACTAATGCCATAGTTTCATGGTCTATTTTTGGTCGTCATGCGTTACTCAATTGTCAATTCATTCTCATAACAGAACTTAAAGCTTTGTTGTGTGACCATATGGCATCTGATGCTCTATTCGATTTCCCAAAATAGAAACTAATGCAACTAAGACTCGTAATTCTAAAGCCCTACGTGCAGATTATTTTTCTGGTGATCCATTATAGAATTGACGAATGACAAATGACGCAGAAGCTTATGGCAGTGACATACATTGTAGGAATATACCTGACATTCTTTATCTATTGTAAAGATATCCCGTTAGAATCATTTTCTTTTCATTTGTCTCGCTGTGTTTTACTCTCATTTTGTTTTGTTGTTCTCTTATGATAGATGTATGTATATATTCAATCATGTATATATATATATATATATATATATATATATATATATATATATATATATATATATATATATATATATAGATAGATAGATAGATAGATAGATAGATAGATAGATAGATAGATAGATAGATAGATAGATAGATAGATACATTGTATATAGATATATATATGTATATGTATGTATTTATGTATGTGTGCATGTTTGTACTGTATGTATAATATATATATATATATATATATATATATATATATATATATATATATATATATATATATATATATATATATATATATATATATATATATATGTATATTGTAGACCTAGATATCGATATAAATTTCATGTCTATTAAATATTTCTTGAACGGGCAAAGGTGGCATAGACTGGACTTCATTTCATAGATGGCTGATTTGCAATTGGTAAGTATGATCCCCCTTTTCCCATTTGGAAAACGGTCAATAATTTGGATTCTTCTTTTAGATTATGGTTCTTTTCACAAATGTGCTTTACACTGCATATGAGCAATAAATAGCAAAACAGCAATAAACAGTTTCTATCAATGTCCAATACCTTAACACTTTCTAATGGCGATAGGTATGAACTATTGGATTGTTGTAGTTTCATACTTAGCCGATTTGTCAAGTTAAACACAAACAAACCATGAAATATAATGTAAACTATCTATAAAAAAAGTAGACGCATGCACATGACGTTTAAATGCATATTGTTTGCTTTTTACACTCAAGGGGATACGACTGTCGATTCATAGGACACGCACTGTGAGGATTAGGAAAAGACCTATGAGTCTGTTTTGATAACCTTTGCAGAAGGCTGTGCGATATGGTTTTCCCTCTCTTAGACGCCTTTCAGGCTCGATGGAAGCCAGGTGCAGATACAGTGTGTATTCCTGTGAAGATTGGTGGTTTATTAATAACCACGCCACCAGGCCGACAGAATTGGCGATTGGATGTAAACCATGCAAGCAACGATTAGTATTTGCTGAAGGATTGCAAAAAATGGCCCAAGCCTCCAGGAGATGCGGTTAGGCAATGTTTGTTTTTCATTTGACGTAAAGAGCACAAGGTCATGGAAATGATTGTCTACTGATTAGGATTTGCAGGACTTGAATCAATAATCAGTAAGAATACATGATTCGGATTAGGTATGACTCAATGCTCCTACTGTGACGAACTGAGCTTTAACATATGACCTGCCTGTGTAGCCGGGTGGTCTAACGCGTTGTCACTGACAGCTACATGTACATGATTTTTTTCTGTTTTTTCACTTGTCCACCGTGACCTGGCGGAAGACGATTGAACATCAAGCGTAGCATCTTGGTTTTGAGTAACTAAAGTACATGATTGGCTGATTGTCGACAGATACTTTCAAGAACACATACACGCATATTTCACTGTCCCTTGGCATGTACATGCTTCACGTATAATCTGAAGCTTAGAGTTATATAATAATAAACCTTTCTATTTTAAACACATGCGGTTTTGTTATTTGCTTGCCAACTATGATCGTCTATACATACTATCTTGTTAACAAACTATCTTATTAACAGATGAAACATCTACAAAGTTATGTGCGTGTTGGTGTCTCTTCATATCTAACATAGAGGATTTGGTGTTAATACTGTTTACATTGCTAGTAAAAATGATAATAGCAATGATGATAACCTTTATAATTGAAACAGGTTAATTCATGTTTATGAGCGCTTAATGAAATAAATATGTTTGAAATAAATGTCCCATTGTTTTAAATGCCATTCATTCATAGAGGGCATGCCAATCTTTTTGAACTATTTCATTAGTCATATAAACCTTATATTTATTCTCTTGCATATTTTTAATCATATTTTCACATCAAGAGAATTTAGAGACTTTGTGTAACTTGTAGAATTTTGTTTGATTCCAATGTTTGTCAATTTCTCATTGGTAAAGACAGTTTTAATGAAGTACTCTAAATTGCACATAACGTGAGTATATGTCTTCAATCAAGATGTTGTTGTTTTTTAAAGATCTTCCGACACTTATGGAATCTAAGGAGACGTTTTCCTGGACATTCCACGCTGTACATATTTCAGATATAATACTTTGTTTTCTGCAATCAATACTACGGTAGATACATGAAACATCTTTTTAATTTGTGTGTATTATTATATCAATCATGCCATTTTGGGGTGTATTGTATAGAAAGTGGCAGTGTGATAATGATTAATCTCTCAAATATTACTGCTATATCATAAGGATGGTGTATAAGAATAATACATTTATTTTTGAAAACAACGGCCTTTGATTGAGTGGTACATGTAGAAAGAATTACCATGTATGCATTGGCATTGGATTTGGAATTTCTTTTTTCGTCACTTTTTCTGCTATATTGCAGCTAAGTCAGGGCGAGACAGTTTTCACCTGTGGGGGAAATTGGAGTAGCCGGTGAAACCCATAGCCTTACCCCAAATCACTAGAAACTTTCCACATGCCATAGCCGACATTGAAACACAGGCAGTTGTGAGAGATAGGTAGTTGTCAATGGCAACACCTTAGACCACTGGGCCATTAGAGCAGGCCCTCAGTGGTGAGAGAGCTAACAGTCAGTGGCAATGCCTCAGACCACTCGGTCATCAGGGCAGGCCCTCAGTGCTGAGAGACAGCTCGCAGTTAGTGGTAACGCCTTAGAACACTCGGCCAGCCATCAGGGCAGGTCCAACTAGTGTTTCTTTTGCATCAGGGTTGAAATTAAAATACGCTTGTCCTTGTTCAGTACGACAAGGACACTTCGAATGATCGTACAAAATAAAATTAAAATATCGGTCTTTTGTTCACCGTTTTTAATCTGGAGGGGTGATAGAGTCCAACAAGTACGAAAAGAAAAAGAAATAATGTTTAAGCCTGACGGAGGCGGGAGTTGGCAATGTAACAAAGATATCTGAGAAAACCATCTAATCCGCGTCATTGTAAATAGAAAATAATCAACTTCTTCTATTGTAATTGAAAGACGACTCTATGGAAATATAATCACTTTTATAATGCTCTACACGATCGAGAAGTGCTGTCATTGTGAAAATTTAATTACCTCAGATCCATTTTCAATCCTATGGCGCCTTTGCACAATGCGAGAGAAATGATTTTTATTGTGCATTATGTTATCTGAACAAAAACGCCGGAAAGTGGCCTACCTACTTTTGAAAGTGGTAATTAAAATGACAAATGCAATCTTTGCCAATTTACCGTTTTTCAACTTCTATTATTGTCTCAAATTAATTCGTACAATCTAAATCACACACATACACACATACACAAACACATAACTACAATTGCTAGTTTTCACTTCTATTTTCAAGATTGCACCAACCAAGTTCTGCAATCGATACGTCTAATGAATTTTCATCATCCGTCAAAGTCGTCATAAACTAAAATCTTACATTATATTGTCTTAAAATTATAATAAGTTCACTTTTCGTGGAATATGTTTCGTTAGTTTCTTACTTAACAAGCACAAATACGATTATTATGTAGTCATATCCATGTTGGGATTATGATAAATCGCAATATCAATACTCTTAATGATACAAACGTATCACCTACCTTAAAGTGTCGAAAAAACACGGTCAAAAGCCTTGATTTCTAGCACCATGCGTACCTGTATAAAAGAACAAAAGGAAAACCAATGTAAATCTAGTAATGATGATAAAGAGACAAGTTATCAATGATTGTTCAATTACAACGTAATCAAGAAGCCAAAACATTTATAATTGTTATTTGACAGTAATTCGATAAGTGTAATAACTTTAACAAGAGTCGTTTTTCTTGTCACCGTTATAACTGCAGACCTATACGTTTCTTCAGTCAACAACTTAAAATGGAACTCAAGAAATATCTAGATTACACTTCCTTTTCAATTAGGGCTTTTCTTTTTTAGGATATTAGGATATTTAAAGGAATTTAGACGTCATTTGTTTGAAATTAAGGATTTGAAAAAGAAACATGCTGCTTATTTAATTACGCTTATAATGTGTGTGTTATTTGCTCCTAGAAGGATATAATTCTTAGAAATATATTTACCGTTATTTTAACTATTTACCATTATCCTTAAACTAAAATGTGCCTTTCTTTTATTCTTTCACAAGCAGTGTACGTTACACCTCTTTATTTTACAGTCTGAAATTACTTCACTAGATTGTGACATGGCGTATAAGTAGCCACATCTTAAAGGGAAATTACCTAAATTTTGTGCAAGGAACATCGAATTTCGCTCAAATCAATTTTCAATTGCCATCCGAATAAATTTCTCCGCAATTTTACATAAATTACTTGCAATCAGACGCAAAACGCCTGCATTAGCATCAGCTAGTGTCCCTCAAGAAGCGCAATTGTGAGGTTTTCCACCCTCTTGATACTGCCTGAGGACTCTTAGCCAAAAATCGATGAAAAAATAGGTAAATGACAAAGCTCATGGTTACATAAGTTCGTTCGGAGTTGAATGATGTATTTTAGCGTAATGTGCGCTTACGTCGCTTTGCTATTGAAAATTAGGATGAATTTTTTTCAATTTCTCTGAAATAAAACTAAGACAAGAAAAAGAATTCGGATTTTCGAATATTGCCCCTTTCACTGCCATATGCAGAGGTCGTTTGAGCCAGTTGTAAGTGTTGGCGAGAACTAAAGTACCCTGCGAAAAGCAGCACCAAACCAAAGCCACAGTAGTAGTAGTAGTAGTAGTAGTAGTAGTAGTAGTAGTAGTTGTAGTAGTAGTAGTAGTAGTAGTAGTAGTAGTAGTAGTAGTAGTAGTACTAGTACTAGTACTAGTACTAGTGGAAGAAGAAATAGTAGTAGTAGTAGTAGTAGTAGTAGTAGTAATAGTAGTAGTAGTAGTAATAGCATGTTTATTTGCTGCGATTCCCAGTCGTAAAAATCATACATATACGTCAAAATGATAATATGAACAACATAGAATAAAAGGAAAACAGTAACGTTAAACATATTACAGAGATAACTTGGAGTAATAAGGTGTACAGAAATAGGTTTCTTCTAGCCAACATATGAGATAGCAGCCTCTTATTGTCTGGGGTAATAGTGAGATGCTTTGAAGGGTATGCACAAGCAGTTTCTCCTACGCATGCCCAATATCTAAGGGGTGTGGATCATGGGACGAATAAGATAAGCATATATTTTTGATCTTTATAATCAGATAAATAAATTATGCCATACTTGCTTGTCTGGTACACACATAGTGTGGCATTTTACTTTTCCTTTGCAAAGAAAGGGAGGAATAGCCTACTCTTTTTCTTGCCTTTAAGGTGTTTCTGTACATTTCAAATACTTGTGTATATGATACGCGTTACACTGATAGCATGTGAGTGACAGCAAACAGTCAGTGTCAACGCCTAAGACTACTCGGCTCGTCTCAGTTTCCTTACAAACCATCTTCACTCGCAGAAATCCGCCGCCTAATAACAACATGATACTTTCAGATTTTCATAGAATATGTTTGTGTGTCGAATCTTTTGTTGGTTCTCATTGATGGCATTATTCGAATGAATGTGATATGTGGCGCAAGATAAAGTTTCACAGGAACGCTAGCATTCACGTCAAAGTGTGTCTTTTGTGTTTCTTATGACAGCCTTAGACATGATGAAAAGAGTGAATTAATCATTTCTTCATATCTTAGGGTGAAGAAATGCGATTTTTACGCGTTTATAAACTGAAATATTTGATTATAGAAATATGAGAATAACAATTCAATGGAAATGATAAATATCCATGGTGCTCGGTTCCGTTGAATTACTAAAATGATATGTAAATCCGACCAGGACAAACTATAGTAGTTTAATAAGACTCTAGTACTTAACTAAATTGTATGATATTTAGTGTTGATTCAGGGAGAGAATCACCAAACATACGTCGCATGATCAGATATATGTCGGCATGATACATGTACATATAGTGTTCGCACAGTTTGTACAAAACCTCAAATATATGATACCCATTAAAACACTTCGGTTTGAGCTGATTATTGAATGCATCTGTCAGTTGAATCCCTGGCACCAATATATTGAGCCTGGATAGAGCTGGAATAGTGGGAGAACTATTGCACCATACCCAGACCCTTCAAGACTCCTATGGACACACTTTTTGGCACATGTTTTCATCCTTGATACACATCCTCGAGCCACCTTTGGCGATTTTAGACAGATTTAAAGTTGATTAGACAATAGTCATGCCAAGACCGAAATATCATGAATTGCTCTATAAGCACATGATATCATGTGATATGAACCCATATTGATGCTATTGTATCATGGTTGAAATAGATGTTTTATAGCATGTACACGCTCTACTTATTGAAGCAACCGTGTCAAAAATGGAAAGATTATTTTCGCCCACTGGTGTTTTCATCGGTATTTACATGTACATCCATCAGTAGGGAGTTAGTCACTGTAGCGGTATTCAAGACACGACTTTGTTTGCGAGTGCATTACTGTAGTTGACACTGATCTCCGCCCAGGGGCCAACATTATCCCGTGTTGACCAGCACTAACCTTGTATAGACCGACCTTCCCTCACCCCTATAGCTGGGATGTCATTGTTTAAATCAGCCGTAATATAACATATACGCATCAATAAAAAAGAAAACGATCATAATGCCCTAATATATATATATATATATATATATATATATATATATATATATATATATATATATATATATATATATATATATATATATATATATATATATATATATATATATATATATATATTGCATGTACTTTGATCATTACCGGCATTTCTCTAAACCACTTGCTTTGCTTTAAAGAAACTGAATTGCATAAGGATATATATGCTTCATTAAACTCTTGTGTTGGGTATGTACATTCATGCAGGTATACATCCCATTTTACTATCGTTGCTTTTTTATGTATCACTGTGTTGCAAACCACACAATTCTATAAACAAAGTAATAGTGTTTTATGTTTCAATCAGAAACAGAAAACATTTTCTAACCCATAGGTACACACCGAGGCACACTTACACTGTAGGGTGGCATTCTCATGCTCTACATGTATGTAGCCCTATTTTGCGAAAAAAAACATCATGGATTCGTATATCTTTATACAAGGATCGCATGATCATATTGATATGATTAAAAGTGTACAATACTCATATGTCCGTCGTGTGTGGCACGACATTCTCGGAATCACAGGTAATATAATAATGAAATGTCTGCGAGTACATGTTCGTGAGGAGTGTCAGCTGTGAAATATGGCATCTCTTGCAGCTTGCCTAGATATTATTCTTTAAGGAATTTGATCAAAGGCCAGAGTAGAACATTTCAATATGGCGTCCCAGTGACAGCATGTTATTGATGATCTCTAGCGCAGCTACTTTATCAAACAGCACAAGCCACGGCAAAGATGATCATTTATCATGTGTTTTCTCCACTGATGAAGACTTGCTTGTAGATCACTATGACAGAAAATACATTAAGTCGGATTATGGAGGCAAACGCACTGATTTGACGTAGCCCGGTCTGCAGTTAAAGGGTATTACTTAATCTAAGGGCGCTGAGTCTATTAAGAAACCATTGCTCAAAGTCAATTGATTCGCGAAATAAAACAAGACAGTTTTATCTGGGCAAATTTGGGAACGCCCGCTCTCACATACTTAGCGGATCATCTTAAAAGTGGATGAGCTCCAAGCGAGCTCCGGTCAATCTGACAAATGACTCGGGTGAAATCCGCGGAGATTCCCTTCAACGTTGGTTTAGTTAACTTCTCTGAATGCAATCCACGCGCTGAAGATGCCTATTTGCGCGCTTGATCTGGCATACCATTGACGAAATAAACAAGTGCAATTGACATGTTGTTGTTGGTTACTCTCAGCTATGTGTCAATTACCTATCCGCATTGATTTTGGCGCCTGAGGGCTTTCAAGTGGGAATTGCGGGCTGATCACGAGGGACTCCCAATTTCGCGTCTTGAAAGGCCTGTGCTGTCCGGGGCGGAATCGTCTAATGCCTGTATTGCATTAATGACTAGAGGAGCCATCGTGCGCGGAACTAAAGAGCTATTTAGCGGGAGCAGGACATGAATATCTGATGCACACATGATGGGTTTGTGGAATGCGTCATCAGCAGACGTAACAATGGATTCCATCACATAAGTTGGAGAAAACTAGAGTTTGGACCATGCAGTATATCTAAGGGAGAAGAAACTTTGAAGTCCTTTTAGAGACTGGCTAATTAGGTAAATCCATTTTATTTCAAATTAATGTTCGGCTAATTCCTTTACGCCACGATTTTAAGTGGCAGGCTATTGATGTTGAATGATTGAGGTATCACATTATGATATATGCTACTAGGAATTTCTCCGATGTGTTTTACATCAAAAATATCGAAAAGCAAAACATAACATGTTATGTAAAAGTAAATGTTTGAACACACCCCTTACCAGTAAAAGTCTCTGATATTGCTAGTTTATCAGGAGCTTGTTCAATTAAATTATTATTATTATTATTATTATTATGTTTATTTGCTGTAACTCAGGTTACAAAATCATACGTCATACAATTTCATACAAAATTCGAAATAACATCAACATGTAAATTAACAGGGTTGTAAATGCGTTATAGCGGCTTTGACGCCTTACATATATCCAGCCCGGACGGGTTAACATTATCATAGTCATTTACAGTAAAAGGATAACTCATAAGTATATTGTATGTCTATTACTCCTGTGTATAGTGTGTAAAAACTTTTGTCTTACGAGATTTGACATACTATAGTGGTCCATAGACCTTGAAACGTGTAGAAGCTTTACGTGTCTATCAAAAATGCCACATACGAAAGTATTAAACTAGTCGTTTATTGGTGGCGGGCTACCTAGAAGAGTTATACATATACGGGGCATTGAGTGCCAGTGGATGGTCAGGATTGAACACTGTCCATACCACATGCTAGAACAGGTACCATGTTACACAAAAGACAAAGTTAATTAAGCGTGTATAAC
>OZ012695.1:5231626-5244126 GCA_963942565.1 Maea johnstoni | reverse complement strand
AAAAAATACAACCCCAGGTTTTTGGCCATTTTTTGAGGTGACACTCTCAACACAAAATGGTTAAAGGACAATTCCACTATGTATAAAACAGAGGCCTAAATAGTTTCTTATGGTATTCTCATACGCGCGTCATTATATATACATACTAAAATATATATATATATATATATATATATATATATATATATATATATATATATATATATATATATACATATATATATATATATATATATATATATATATATACATATATATATATATATATATATATATATATATATATATATATATATATATATATATATATATATATATATATATATTCATATACATATATATATAAATATATATGTATATATATATATATATATATATATATATATATATATATATATATATATATATATACAATATATATATATATATATATATATACGCTCTGCTATGATACTGCAAAAATCCATCGCCGTTGATCTAGATAATGGAAAATATGTTGTTATGGCTACTTTGGCGTTGTTGCAGTTCCTCTTATTATACAATAAATGTGCGTATGTCAATGCAACCTTTAGAAAGGCAAAACAAGCACCGTTGTTCCTCGTAAAGGCCTTTGATGCCTTGATTGCCATCAGTATTTGACAGCTGTTCAACTCAGCTGCCGCACAAAGCATTCATCTCTATATATCTATCTACAACTATATTTATCAAGCAGGACAACCTAATAAATAAAAACATGGATTTTTACATGAATAACTACCGATAAGGTTCAAATGATAAACATGCAAAAGACTACGACGCGCCTGATGTCTTATGTATGTCATGCAAACAGATCTTATTTAGATATGTGAGTGGTTGAAGAAAATAAATCTTACGCGCAATTGAAGTCCAAAACTATGTTCACATTCAACTTATTTCATTTTCCAATATGCATGCCTTTATAGGTTAGCCAGTTTAATTCACTGTTTTGTACAAGTTAAGTGGTTGCGAAGTGACAAATGCTTATTAACACAATTCAATATGACAATTGTGAGGTACACATTTTCTTTGATTTTCTTATAGTGATGGATGTGTTTATGAAATATTTGTGAAATTTTCACTCGTGACATCAACACAGGTCTAGCTTAGATATGCAAAGAATCTTTGATTGAAATAGATGGCGTAGGCTATGAAGCATGCACTTCTTTCGGGAAACATGAAAAATATTTTCGCCCTTATAATACGTGATAGAAAAAACTTTCATTGCGTTCCTTCTTGACATTTTGGTCACAATACATTTTTCATGTATGGCACGTCGTGATGAATAATCCGGTTTCTAGTGCGCAGAAAGTCTCACCTGTGTTTTCACCTTATATTGAATTCTGCACTGATAAGAATTCATAAGATGTAAGGTAGGCTTATGAAATATGTCATGCTTGGGCAGGGCCACCAGTACTAGATATTGCGCGACATCGCCAACATTCTTACGGTCAAAAGCCAAACAAGTGCTAAATGCCAACAAACCACAATACTAAGAAAACAGGCAAGATTTTATGTGTAGGTCATAGGCATATCGGAAAGCGGTATAATAGAAAACATTAATGTTTGTATTATTCAACACTTGAATACGTACTTACACGCAGGAAAAAACGTTGTGAGTGTCATTTATTTAAATAAATACGTTACATGTCACATACAACTGGAGTTTTGTGACAAAGCCTCTCTTTTACAGGTTCTTTAAGAGATTGAATGGGTGGTTGTTACAATTTTTCTACAAAATCACAACGGGTAAAAAAGAAAACGTGTTCTTTTAATATAAAGGTATTTAGAACCTTGACTTGTGATGCATCCATGTAGTGTAAAGGGTGCAATCCGACAGCATTTTAATTCTTATATATGTCATGCAAATAGATGTCATTTAGATATGTGAGTGGTTGAAGTAAATAAATCAAACGCGCAATTGAAGTCCAAAACTATGTTCACATTCAACTTATTTCATTTTCGACTCTGCTGGCAATTACATTGACGAGTTCAGTTAAATCCGGAGGTGAAATACGTAAGGCTGTGCGTCCGTCATTAATGGGACTACTTGTAACGACAGACAGGATACGCTCTAGACATGCTATACAGCTTATTATGTAAGATCACCGTGGCGGCAAAAGGGCATAACCACGTGAGCCCATAGTGATGAATACGATGAACCACTGGCATAAGGCTCAGTAGTTATCACCGTGCTTAAGCCCCACCTGATGTCAACTTAAAGCTAGCGATAAATCATAGAATGAAGGTCTTAACTCGTGAATATGTGTATAGCTCTATTGTTACAGTCATTAACTTAATGTATTTTAGTTTCTTTTCCCACGTCAATGGACTTTTCACACTCTTTAACTAGAGGACAATTATTTTAAGAAAATGAAAATGTCTAGTGAAAATACATTGACAGCTATGATTGCGATATACCGTATATATATATATATATATATATATATATATATATATATATATATATATATATATATATATATATATATATATATATATATATATATATATATGATTGCACAGTACGCATTTAGGGCCTGCCCTGATGGCCGTGTGATCTAATGGGGTTGCCACTGACTGTTTACTGTCTCTCACCACTGTCTGATTTCGAATCCCATCCTGGGCATGTGATAAAGTCGCCAGTGCCTTAGGGTTAGGCGCTGGTTATCGCCGGGTAGTCCGGTTTCCTCCACCAGTTCCAATTGGCTAGTCACGACTGAGCCGCAATATGGCAGAAAAAGTGACGAAAAGCGAAATTCCAAATTCCCGTACGCAATACAGCTTGGCATTGGGGTGATCCCAATTATAGGTCATAAAAAGCATTTTTGATAAAGGAAGAGATAAGATTTGAAAAGTTGGTTGTAGTATCGGGTTTACCATTACAATTTCAATCATCTGTTTCAATGCAACATGTTTGATCAAACGTCTGCGTAAGAGTTTGGTTGAAATACCATACTTTCCATCCAACGTTGCGTTAATACATGTTGCATCCCTCTAGAGGATCTCACCCCCCACTGACACGGAGCACGATGACGATCTTATTACCACAATTTTCAGAAAGACGATAACCCAGGGAACATATTAACGAAATATCACATTTTGATGACGGTAGACGTGAGACAAAATAAGTGTCCTTTATGCTATTCTTTGACATTTATTGCATGCAACGCATAGAAATCAGGTTTCGGAAGCGCCATATCAAATTTGGCTAGGTTCAAGTTGAATTATCAGGAAATGTTATTATTAGAATTCGCCGCTGCACTATCAACTATCATGTTCTAATCACATTCGTATGGCCTTTCCTTTCAATAAACCTATTTCCTTTGGCAAAATGTGTGATTGATGTAACGAAGGTGTTTGATATTCATCGATATCGTAGCGTTTTTAGATAGATCCATATCATTTTGGTGAGTATGGAGAAGAAAATGATGAGGAGCTTCTACAATGAGATTCTACTTTGTTTTATCTCTAAAAAACAGTTATCTCGGGAGATATTTCGATCAAGTGTAAATCTATTTTTGTTGATGAAATGAAAATCTCCTATAATTAGTTACTTTCTACTTAGTAGTATACCTTTTCGACATGTCCGTCCACTATATTATTTGATGTTATAGTTTATATACAAAATATGTATCTGTATTTTTGTAAAATGAAACTTTTACAGTCAATAAAATATACAATACAATACAATACTATAAGCCATATGCCTATATCATATATTCTATGAATCATTAGATTGCTATATGCATCCTGAAACAACTGTAGTAAACTAAATCATTTTTCAGTGGAATACACCCAAGGTATTATCCACCGATCTGGTAAAGATTCTGACGGAACAATTAACTTCTTATCATTCTTGGAATACTAAACTTGACAAACTGAACAAACCAATGGTAATCATCTTTAGATAAATGTATTGACAGAAAAGGTAGGTGTATATTGTTTAAAAGCAAGATGTGTTCATCAACACAAGTGCCATGCAGTAATATCATCGAATTATAATTATTAGTATTATCATAAGTAGTAGTAGTAGTAGTAGTAGTAGTAGTAGTAGTAGCAGTAGTAGTAGTAGTAGTAGTACTAATAAAAGTAATAATAATAATAATAATAATAATAATAATAATAATAATAATAATAATAATAGAAAATGCATAGTATAGGTATATCATATTTGTCGAAGTTATTCATAACGACAGGTCATATACATGTACTTATATAGCCATTAAATGCCATGTTAACCTTATAATGGCGTTCACACATACATGTACCCTACCCAGCAAGTGTCCAGCCAAATGGCAGCTTGTTCTTCGCCAGTGGACTCGAGTTAAAGAATTATCGAGCCTCCTCTTGGCACTAGCCCCTTTCAAAGAGCAGTCCTGCTCACCCACGCTTCTTATAAGTCAGTGGAGTGGAGAGATTCACAAATCTGCAGCAAGTGGACCTTGGGGGAAATCTGCCCACACTGTGCTTACTCATCTTGCTGGATAGACAGCCCCTTTGAAGCCGTGCATAGTGGATATACATGCCCTTTGATGGCGTCTATCTCTTCTCTTACTCACATACGATCCACTTCCAAAGCCACATGCGAAAATCTATAGCTCATGTAAGTTATATCAGTGGCGGCTACGGGTTCGTGTACTAGATGATGGAGTCTTTAACTTGACTTAGTACGACGAGGGGTGTGATGCATTTTAGAGAAGCTTTTCCCAAGACGCAAGTGTTGAAATCATCCTCCCCACTCACTATGGGATTTAGCCTTTTAGCATTTCATTCCTTTGAGCCTCGCCGATAGATATGGAAATCAATTACACGTACGCCCGCCGCCGCCACGCTCGCTCGCAGGCCTTTAAAGAGCTTCACCATGTAGTACTGAAGTCGTTGTGACATTAACTTTGAAGTCGGTTTTATGAAAATGAAATCTCCGCTGTAATTGGCATTGGAGACCTTTTCCAGACAGGTGGGGATAATGCATCAGTATAAGGTCAAATGACATCAATTACTTTCTCCACGGTGTTCTCAGTCTACAGGAGAGTCGCCTGCACCTCTGGCCAGACGGAGAGCATCCTTGAGGTCTGTACTAACAGAGGGACTAGTCTTAAGGGGCAGGGTCTTGCCTTTGAGTCTCTCCCTTAATGAGCAGGGCGTTGAAATGACTAATAGGCCGTCGCTGAACTGGTGCCCTTTAAACGGTCTCATGCAGGTAACAGTAGATGCTGATTTGTTTAGAATGGCTTTAGTCATTCTGGGGCATTTTGGACCTATAACTGGACTAACCACATTATGCCCACTCTCACCATTTTCCTAGTTATACTGCGCGCATTACGTCATCTTGGCAATGCACGTGCAGTTTCCCGCCATCTCTGTACAGCTAGCACGAGGCGGGCAGGTCTCTCGGTTAGTCCAATGAATTAGCCTCCTTGCTGGCTGTTTTTATTGCTGTTGGTCCTATCTCCAGCTTCGGAGTCTAATGAAGTTAACACGATTTTAGTTGAGCAGCATTCCGACCTGTTTCTTAGGCGGAACGAAAACGGCCGCAAAAAGTACGTTTTGGTTTCAGTTCTTAATACGTACCTGCGGCTCCAATATCATTGATATGTATTTAAACAATGCGTGTGCTTCCTTGTCAATGTCGTCCCTTCTTAAGCCGTTTTGAGGCCTAAAATGCGAAGACTTCTAGAAACGAAGTCGAAGGGAAGCCATGTTTATTTTCTGAAAGACTCGCACGTGAGCAGTTGCATGTAAGTCCCAGAATTATATAGAAATACGGAATCAAAATGAAAGGAATATATAGTACAACGTACTAAAATAAAGAGCCACAACAATACAAAATGATATCATTTAAAGGAAAAATCATGTTAGAATTATATTTCAGGTGTTTTTACTCACTACACTGTTTTATTTCTTTAAAACTTTTCGTTTTTAACGAATTCCGAGATTTACAATCAGACGTTGTACCCATAATCTCGCGAGAGACTATGTGACGTCATTGATTCAAAATGGTTGACACAACACAGTTTTGCAGTCTGGACTGAGGTAACCGAAAGTTAAAACGAATTTTAACACTTAAACGAATATAAATCAGACGTGTTTTGTGCGACGGACATTATCTATTTAAATGCTGCTAAGTAATACTTGGCAGAGGACGTCGGGGAAAACGAATCAGTTGGACAAATCAACGTAAGCGTCCTCAGAGCCGAGTGCTCATCATAAAACACCCTATCTGCAATAAACGTTAAGGGGTGAAAAATCAAAACTGGACAGAAACGTCGAACCCCAAAAAACGTTTATTTTAAATGAACTAGTCTCTCGGTCTACTCAGGCTGAAATTTTCAACAAACTGATATTCGCTATGACAACCTACCTTTCATGGTAACATGGGAACTACTGCACTGTCTGCCAGTGGAGGCAACCACCAGAACACATAGTACAGACAATTAGAGGCTGTTATCAGTTACGTTGACGATCATGAGAGACACAGCATTGTCATTAATGGCGGCAATGCCAATACTGCCGGCACACGGCAATGATAAACATTCATCCAGAACTGAATCTGAATCTTGCTACCCATTTGGGGAGAACCGACATTGCCTCAGTTGGTTAGGGATGTCAGTCACCTCTAGAATTTTTCACGGACATCCAAGGAAGAAGGATAGGAGTTGTATATGTCGGCAACATAGAGAAAGTGGAGGAACCAAGACTACTGTAGAGAAATTTTGATTGAATCGTGACATCAGTGGTTGTCCCTACTTTATTGACTGTCCTTCTCCACCGAGTTTTTGTTCTTTTCACTTCCTCGTCCTCACAAGTGCAAAGATTGGGGCACTGTGACTTCTGTGGTTGTGCCGTGAGCAGGTTTGGGAATGGCACACCACAATATAATTCGGCCCCTGCCTGTTGATAATGCAAGGACAATGTGTTATGGTTTTGGGAGACAGTGATTAGATATATGACATGTGCAGGGAATAGACTACTCCCAAGTGAACTTATCAGTGACAATTTCAACATGTGCCCATAGTCAGCGTACTTCAGCAGCCAGCTGACCAGTACTTAAGCATTTACTCTACAGGATCATAATCACTACAGGATCATAGACAGTGCCACAGTATTTCAGGAACTTGTGCGCTTGGTCAAATGGAAGTTAATTTACTGCTCAATTTATGGTTTAACTTTGCTTAGGGTGCCATGAAGTTGATTTGTATTACATGGTTTGTGGCTGAATCCATTTGATTTTGCTGGTGTAGGAATAGGATTGAACATTGTTATGCTGCTGCCAGCTGCAAATGACTGCATTCAAGATCTATGAGATCAGGGTCTCAGATAAACAACAACTTACTCATATGATATCTGTCGGTTGGAATAGGTTCAATTTCTTTGACAAGGAGGTTTTCAAAGACCCTGCAACAGACCCAGCCATTTCAGGAACTTAGGGAGCTGATTATACCAGCATGTACAAGCGGGCATGGTCAGATTATCATAAGGGACTTGCTTATGTTCCCAGAAATTCATTCATTATATCATGTAAACATTGGAAGCAAGTAAAACTTGGGGGTACATAGAATTTTTGTTGAAGGCCCCTGGACCATCAAGTTCATTGATTAGTTTATACTGTGTCTATACCTTTCACACATCACCATGTATGATTGATTTTATTAGTACAGTTTTGATGTTATTTTGCTCTGGTTAACATCTGACTCTGACTTCCACCAGGACAGCCTTGTGATGACACTTTTGCACTTATCCTTATACATGACTCTACCCTTCACTAGCACTGGGTCTCTGATGATACGCTTCACATCATGACATGCATGACTCTTGAGACCAACATTAGCGAATCAGGTCGCCAGCAAGTGGCCTTGCAATGACACTTTCGACCTATTTAACTGCATGACTCTGCCCTTCATTTGCACAGAGGTTTTTATGACCCTTTTTTTTACCTGTTGACTCTCTGGCTTTGGCCTCTGGCAGACTAATGCCTTGATGACACTTTACACATATATGTCTAACTCTATGCATGACTCTGACCACTATTGTGGTGCATTGATGACACTTCACTTATTCTTACACATGACCTTCATTGCCAATACCCCAATGCGCTGTTGACACATTTCACCTGTTAACATACTTGACCTTGTGTTGCAGCGGGAGTGACTCACAATTGGCAGCCCAGTGTTTTGATACCACATTTTACATTTATGACCTTGGTGGTGATTTTTGTTGGCACAGCACTAGACAACACGGTTTACCTTAAGAACATTTGAATTTTGGCTGACTAGCAGACGTTGACATTTTTCGCACACTTACATTTTTGTCTCTGACTTTTATTGGCAGTGATTTGTTGACACATTTCACCTTATATGCATAACTCTGGCCAACAATGGTAGCGACTTGGATCTCCGGCAGGCTACGCTGATGACTTTCCACATATTTACATTATGACTCTGGTCTTCATTAGCAGAGACTTTGGATTACTTATGACATGACTCTAGCACCCTTTGGGAGTGATCCGGGTTATAGATGGCTAGGTTTTGATGACTCTTCTCGCTTGTTCCCATGCATCACACAGCATCTGTATCAAGCCTTTCACCAGCTTCCAAGCATGACCCTGGATTTGACAGGTCTTTGACAGGCTGAGGCATCTTGACACATCTCATGCATGACAATTTTCATTAGTGATTTAGGGGTTCAGCTGATGTTTTGGATGACTCTGGCTCCGGCAAGCTGTGACTCAGATCTCCAGCAGGTTGCTGTTGTGATGACACTTTTCACTTATTCCAATGCATGGGATTTGCTTCAATCAATGCCAGTATTTTGTTGACACTTTTCACTTGCCCTAACACAGGGCTCTGGCCTCCAGCAGGCTAGTTGTCCTGTCAGGTGGCAATCAGTACACACAGTGTGACTATGGTCTACAGCAAGAAGTTGTAGTGTCATTGAACAGTGGCCTTGGTGTTTAAACCACCTTTTCCATGCTCCCACACACTTGACTGTGGCCTCCAGCAGGCACAGTGTTTCTACACACGACTCTGACCTACTGCAGCAGTGTTTCTACACACTTTACATGTTCTCATACATGACTCTGGCCTCCAGCAGGCACAGCGTTTACACACACCATTACATGCTGTGACGCATGACTCTGGCCTTCAGCAGGCACAGCAATTCTACACACCATTACATGCTCTCACGCATGACTGGCCTCCAGCAGGCATGGTGTTTCAACACACCATTACATGCGCTCACGCATGACTCTGGCCTCCAGTAGGCACAGTGTTTCGACACACCTTTACATGCTATCACGCATGGCTCTGGCCTCCAGTAGGCACGGTGTTTCGACACACCATTACATGCTCTCACGCATGGCTCTGGCCTCCAGTAGGCACGGTGTTTCAACACACCATTACATGCTCTCACGCATGGCTCTGGCCTCCAGCAGGCACGGTGTTTCGACACACCATTACATGCTCTCACGCATGGCTCTGGCCTCCAGTAGGCACAGTGTTTCGACACACCATTACATGCTCTCACGCATGGCTCTGGCCTCCAGTAGGCACGGTGTTTCGACACACCATTACATGCTCTCACGCATGGCTCTGGCCTCCAGTAGGCACGGTGTTTCGACACACCATTACATGCTTTCACGCATGGCTCTTGCCTCCAGCAGGCACGGTGTTTCGACACACCATTACATGCTCTCACGCATGGCTCTGGCCTCCAGTAGGCACAGTGTTTCGACACACCATTACATGCTCTCACGCATGGCTCTGGCCTCAAGCAGGCACAATGTGTTTCTACACACCATTACATATTACCACGCATGACTCTGGCCACAAGCAGGCTCAGAGTTTCTACACACCATTACATGCTCTTATGGTTGACTCTGGGCTCCAGCAGGCTCAGTGTTCAACCACACCTTTACATGCTCTCACGCATGACTCTGGCCTCCAGCAGGCACGGTGTTCAACACACCATTACATGCTCTGATGCATGACTCTGGCCTCCAGCAGGCACAATGTGTTTCTACACACCATTACATATTTCCACGCATGACTCTGGCCACAAGCAGGCTCAGAGTTTCTAATCACCATTACATGCGCTTATGCTTGACTCTGGCCTCCAGCAGGCTCGGTGTTCAACCACACCTTCACATGCTCTCACGCATGACCACAAGCAGGCTCGGATTTTCTACACACCATTACATGCTCTCATGCATGACTCTGGCCTCCAGCAGGCTCGGTGTTCAACCAAACCTCTCCATGCTCTCACGCATGACTCTGGCCTCCAGCAGGCTTGGTGTTTCGACACACCTCTACATGCTCACGCATGACTCTGGCCTCCAGCAGGCTTGGTGTTTCGACACACCTCTACATGCTCTCACGCATGACTCTGGCCTCCAGCAGGCTTGGTGTTTCGACACACCTCTACATGCTCATGCATGGCTCTGGCCTCCAGCAGGCTTGGTGTTTCGACACACCTCTACATGCTCTCACGCATGACTCTGGCCTCCAGCAGGCTTGGTGTTTCGACACACCTCTACACACCATTCATATTTCCACACATGATTCTGGCCATAAGCAGGCTCAGAGTTTCTACACACCATTACATGTTCTCATGCATGACTCTGGTGTTTCAACACATCTTTACATGCTCCCACGCATGACTCTGGCATCCAGCTGAGCAGGCAAGGTGTTTCTACACACCATTACATACTCTCATGCATGACTCTGGCTTTCAACAGGCTTGGGGTTCAACCACACCTTTACATGCTCCCACGCATGACTCTGGCCTCCAGCAGGCTTGGTGTTTCAACACTTCTTTACATGGTCTCACGGCTGACTCTAGCCTCCAGTAGGCATGGTGTTTAAACCACACCTTTACATGCTCTCACGCATGACTCTGACCTACAGCAGGCATGATGTTTAAACCACACCTTTACATGCTCTCATGCTTGACTCTGGCCTCCAGCAGGCATGGTGTTTCGACACACCTTTACATGCTCCAACGCATGACTCTGGCCTCCAGCAGGCTTGGTGTTAATGTACAAGTTACCTCACTCATCTCACACTAAACCCTTACTCAGTGTTGGCGCTTCTAAACTTATCTACTGATTGGCCGGTTAAACTATCCTCAATTGATACTTTGTTGCAATATTTTGATACATTGTTGCAATTGTACATACTAGGTTAAGGTTTATTTATAGATATTATTGTTACTTTGTTACAAAAGAACTACTATTTAAGGTGTAAATAAACTATTTTGAAGCGCCAACACCTCTTCTGTTCAGTTTCTGGTCCATAATGCGTTTAGAATGGCTTTAGTCATTCTGGGGCATTTTGGACCTATAACTGGACTAACCACATTATGCCCACTCTCACCATTTTCCTAGTTATACTGCGCGCATTACGTCATCTTGGCAATGCACGTGCAGTTTCCCGCCATCTCTGTACAGCTAGCACGAGGCGGGCAGGTCTCTCGGTCTACTCAGGCTGAAATTTCCCACCCACCCTCCCATTTACAAGTCTTCCTTTCCTGTACATCTACTTCGCAACTTACGGTTTAAACTATCCTCAATTGATACTTTGTTGCAATATTTTGATACATTGTTGCAATTGTACATACTAGGTTAAGGTTTATTTATAGATATTATTGTTACTTTGTTACAAAAGAACTACTATTTAAGGTGTAAACTAGCAGGCCCCCGTGCACAGCACGGGATTGGATTCTAATTCATACTCAATGATGCGCAGGAAGTCTTTAGGCATAGAATAAAAATACACAATCAAACTACCTTAACCACTTGAAGCAATGGAACCCTAACTGAACCATTGGCGTCACTCTTGTTTTTTTAGTTTCTAGTACTTAGTAGGAACTGTGAGACAATTATTTCAAATTAGAGACTAAAATGTATCAATCAGAAAAAAAATGAAAAGTTCAGGCCCACCTTAGTTAATATCAGAGATTTTAAATGACCAAAGAAAATAAATGACTGGATATTACTCTTTAAATTAACAGAAGTCTTTGTCGAATATGAAATGGACTTGTCGCGACTTACCAGCAGACCTCGCCAGCTGACCTGGGGTGTGGGTCATCACAGGGGATCAACTTATATACCCTGCTTGCAGTCAATAGGCACAGTATAATTTCGTACTGCAGTGCAGACATGTTAGTCGCACTGTGAAACACACTACATGTATGTGACCACTGCAAACTGGGCCTTATGTGATTGTGCACTGACAGCTCCCTGTCTCTGACCACTACGCAAGTTCAAATCCCTGACAGGGCATGTGAGAAAGTTGCCAGTGACATGGGGTTGGGTGATGGATTTTGTTGGGTACTCCAGTTTCTCTACCACAAACAGCTGGCTAGTCACAACTTAATTGCAACATGGCAGAAAAAGTGACGATAATCAAAATTACAAATTTCTCTTAGATTGTATGATAATTGGCCCCTCACAGAAGTTGAAGAAAGGTTTAAATGAATTCTTTCAA
>OZ012695.1:5210426-5231426 GCA_963942565.1 Maea johnstoni | reverse complement strand
AATTCAACTCAAGTATGTATCTGTACCCCCCCCCCCCTCAAGATTCTTAAACACCACATAAATATCAGAGAGAGAGAGAGAGAAGGAGAGAGAGCAAAACAATACAGAAATGAAATAAAGCTCAAGTCATTCTGTGACTAAGAGCAGAGACTTCCGA
Source organism: Maea johnstoni (assembly GCA_963942565.1). Classification (NCBI taxonomy): domain Eukaryota; kingdom Metazoa; phylum Annelida; class Polychaeta; order Spionida; family Magelonidae; genus Maea; species Maea johnstoni. The sequence continues at coordinate 5,231,269 of OZ012695.1, read as the reverse complement.
GAAGGAAAGAGAGAATGAATCAGCAAGTATAAGGATGAGGAACAGTTCTAATTCAATAAACAACTTAGAAACTGTCTCCCCCCCCCCCCCCCCCCTCCTCTTAGAATGTGGCAGTATGAAGAATAGAGGACGCACACACTTAAAACAACTAAAATGCAAAAAAGTCTGGTCAGTGTGAACAGAAAGAAAGAGAAAGAGCAATTAAAGGGACAATAAGAAAGGCGAGAGAAATTAAAAAGATATGAGAACATGTATGTCATAAAGAGAGACAAAGAAAGACAATACAAATCACAAAAGGTGAGAGAAGAGGAACGTAAAGTGAAAGGCAATACTAAAAAGAACTGCGCACTGGTCATGTATTTGTACACTCACTGCATGCTGTCTCTCACCACTACCCGGGTTCAAATCTTGCCAGGGCATGTGAGAAAGTAACCAGTGATTGAGGTTATGGGGTGGTAATTAACAGGTACTCCGTTATCCTCCACCACATACAACTGGCTAATAACCTAATACCCCAAATCATTGTGACATTGCATAATAATTGGCCCCTCGCTGTCTCCCTGGTATCTACCCCTCTGCACAATTTCAAATTAATGTCAAAAAAACTGCTCATTAAACTAAATCACATCCCCCCCCCCCCCTTCTTCAACAAAATATTATAGTAGGGAGAGGGTCAGATACTCTCACACACGGAAACATATTTTAATCAAATAAACAGAGGTATGCAAAAATCAAAGTGAGATGTACAGGTAGACTATTAACAATTTTTCAAATGGACAAAAACACTATATCATTATATATTTTTCAACATTCAATTGTGTGTGTGTGTGTGTGAGAGAGAGAGAGACTTGTACTAAGCTCCTTCTTGTATCTGTACCATATGGAATTACACTGCAGACATCAGGGTATGACACTAAGGCTTGCCCTATTGCCCAGGGCAAGTTCAACAGTAAAAAACACGGTTTCAGGCAAGTTCATGGCCTAATCTAAAAGCCAGAACAGGCAAGTCAATATTCCCACTTTAATACCCCATACAAAAGTTTGACCGTGATTATCATTGTTATTGCTCGCTGTCTTTCACCACTACCCAAGTTCAAATAAAAAGTTGCCAGTAACTTGGGGTCAGGCTGTGGTCTCGAAGCCTCTCTCATAGTGCACCAGTTCATAAGTATTGTGTCCATTCACCAACCTAGCTCCTATAATTGACATCTGGTCACAAAATCATACACTCCAGAGAACTCTATAAGAAACAATGAGATAATAAGAAAAACATGAACCAAAGAAATACACATTCAGAATAAAATAGAGAAAAAAAGCAGAATGCCAAAATAAAAAAGTAGGGGGAAGGAGAATCAAAAAGGAACAGATGTGAGAGAGACTGAGAGAATCCAAAATAAAGCTACAGGATGTCGAAATAAACTACAGGATAGAGAGAAAGTGAATCAGAGAAAATATGAAGATGCAGGGAGAGAGTGAGTTGAGATACTGAATGTGAGAAAGTATGTCATTGATACCGCACATTTCGATGAACCGGCAAGAAAACCTTGCCTGAATGATCGATATCTTGGATGTCCCAAGATATCGATTCATATGTAAATTTGGTTGGGTAGTGACACTGCATTGATGCATACTACAAATAAACACAAAAACTCTGTAACTTACCCGGTGTGATTGATAATTTCATGCTGTTCAACACGGGACCTCGGCAGAAGGTAATATATGCATGTGTGGGAGGGTCAAGACATTCAAAACAGGTAAGAGAATCAACAAAAAAGGACATTTTTTGGAAGTAAACCATTTTTTTTTTCAAAATTGAAGTGTCGCAACTGGCTAGTCACATCTTAGCTTTAACATGGCAGAAAGAGTGATGATAATCAGATAATCAAAAGTCTAAACTCCCTGGTATCTACCTCTCTGCAGACATTAAAGAGAGAGAGCGCATAAGAGAAAAGAATACAATTAAATGGTGAATTTATGCAGTACTCAGTGAGACAAAGAGAAAAGGGACAGAACAAAATGCAAAGGCAAAATAATAATATCATTACTATTTAGTAATCATAATAATGATAATAGATGTAGAGGTGAGTGAATATGCAAAAAAGAGAAGTACAGAGTTGACACAAATAAAGGAATAATGCAGAAGAGAACAAAAAATTAGAGAATAGAGAAAACAAAAAGAAATACAGGAAAGAAAGAAAACAAAAAATGAGAATAAAAGGAAATACAGGCAAGGAAGAAAGCAAAATGCCAAAAATTGAGAATAAAGGGAAATAAGGAAAGAAAGAAAGCAAAAAATATGAACAAAAGGAAATACAGGAAAGAAAGAAAGCAAACAATGAGAATAAAAGGAAATGATACTGTGGGCGTGACTAATTTGTTTTTTAAAAGAGAGAGAAGATCCGCATAATGGGCAGTGCTCAGAGGTAACACACCAACCCACTGAACCCAGGTAGTCAGGCAGGTCAAGTTGGACCCACAATCAGATAGTCCTGCCAGGCTTTCAGGTTGCCAAGCCAATTTGATAGAAATTATCTTGTTTAAGCTTGACATAGAGACAAAAAAAGATATTTATTCTTTAAACTTAAGGTTCAATATTATTTTTTTTATAAACACCAATGTTATAGGGATTAAGATCGGCCGCTGAGCATTGTTGCAGATTTATAGCAGAGACATCTAGGTGTTTCTTGCCAAAGCTGAGGCCGCCAGGGCCGATGCTTTGCAACAAACACCCTCGGCGAGGCTATGAATCTGCACCAATCCTCAGTGTCGGGTCTTACTGGTTATTATATAGCGGGTTTGAGTGATACAAATTTATCTTTCAACTCTGTGAAATTGACATAAATCATGTTCTGTAATGGTCCCGACTCAGGGCAGTGAGCCTGGATTTGGTCCCAGCTCACTGAGCTGTGAACCAGGACCACTTTGAAGGCACAGAAACACCTTCTCACTGAACATAGTGTGGTTTCCAAGCCCAGGTATTCTCATAGCACCGCGCTATAATATAGAATATGTCAGAAATGAACCCCCTCTAGGTTGATACAATTATATGCTAGGTAAGTAAAGAAATTTAGAGAATTACAATTTAAAAAGTCCTGGCCACATAGTCAATGCATGTAATATAGGAAGGGAGGAAGCAAATGAAACTCAAAATAAAAAAAGGCTTAGAAGGGAAAAGAATCATAGAGAGAGAAAGCAAATTATACAGAGCAAGAGATGAAAACAGAAAGCATGAGTAATACTAAAAGCAGAAACTAAGGGAAAGGGAATTTTAAAAGAAATAGAAAAGAGAGGATGCACAAAGAAATAAAAAGAACATAAGAGAGGTCTTGATGCAGAAATACAATATACAAAATGAAATACAGGAGTAAAAACCAAAGTACACAAACTAACAGACACAAAGAGTAACACTTAAATGACAAAACAGGATGCCAAGGAATGAAAAAATACTATAGATCAAGGAGAAACAGACTGACAGGCAGGGAATGCTAACAATAATAGAAATGATTATGAAAAACAGACATTCATTATAGAATAAGTAGAGAAAATAAGGGATGCAAAAAAAAATCAAGACAGAGAACTAAATAAAGACAAATCAGAGAGCGACATCAAAAACTAAAAAAAGCAAAGTACCAAAAAATAAATTACCATCATCAATCATCATACCTATAACTTGAATGCTATAGCATTGAATTTGTGTGGATTGCTACGGTGCTGAACTTGACCTAAAACTCGATCTTTTCTTGGGTTAAGATCTTCAAAAAAGTCAGGCAAAAAACGAAAAGTAAAAGAAAAGAAATACAGAGGAAAGAATGCAGTATAAACAACAACAAAAGTGACAGGGAAAAGCAAAAGTCGAAAAGAATCAAGTAGAAGAAGTCACTGATTGCTGTCAATATTCACGTACATGTATTATCGCTCACTCAATTGAAATCGGCCAAAATAGTTTGTGACAACTGATCAACATAAACATACAATAAAAGGAAACTCAATAATACTAAATAAACATACCAATTGGTTAGTAGCATGTATTCACCTCGCGTAAACCACTTGGCTGCTACATGACACAGTATTATACTCTGTCTGGTGCCGAGTTCATTCACTCAATCCAGCTGACTCAAACAGACGACGCCCGTATATACTCAACTCCATAAGAAGATACTTATAGACCATTTAGACTTACATGTATAAAGTAGATAAATGTAAGTCTAAATGGTCTACAGATCACGTAATTCAGTAGGAGGATACATTTAACATTACTGCAATCTGCATGCACAATCGATCTCAGGCTCCGGCGGCAGATCATGCAACTGCAGCTGCATATATTATCTCTGCTGGTCAATAGATGGCGCCTCCGTTTTTCAACTTTTTTAAAAAATAAAGGCATTAAATGCCCAAATTTTGAAAAATCAAAGGTTTCCTGCCCAATCGGAAACCCCAAGCAACCATTTCATGGCGGCAGTGCAGCCCGGCAAGGCAAAAAGACCGAGAAAACCTTGCACAACGAACTCCAAAACTCCGATTTAAGATATAGATAAACTATTTTGAAGCGCCAACACCTCTTCTGTTCAGTTTCTGGTCCATAATGTATATGTATTGACCATATCATCAAATACAAAATTATACATATACAACAGATAATCATATGGTGTAAACGGCGTAAATAGAAACATATCATCACCAATTTAGATATATCTAACACATATACAATCAGGCAATATAATAGAATAACCGCCATCATGGCTTGTGATGGATATCAATTTAGTGAGTCACATTATGCTCATGTTAGTGCCAGTCGATTGACCCCATATATTAGAGTTACGAGTGGACGGGGTGGCCCTTCCATCATTTAGCGAAAAGAGCGAGAAGGTATGCATTTTTGTGTGACGTCACACATAATAGAACTTGTGCAATAAGACAGTATGGTAAAGTTTTCATTATAGTCTGTCTAACATTTGCTCTCTTTGAATTATATAACAACACCTTTCACATTTAAGTCAAAAGTGCAAAAAGTGCTTTTTCCTCTTTTATATCACTTTACCTCGTAACTACGTCAGATTGAAAACAAAACTTCAGACTTCCCTCCATATATGGAATATGTTCTTAGCCAAAACTAGGTTTAATTTCGAGCAACATTTGCTACACAAAATGGGTGGCTGAAGAAGCCATGGAAAATGTTCATTAACGGAAAACAAACATAGTGCAGTAAATTACTGTTTTATTGTTTTAGAAGATTATGGACGTACCGATAAACTTTTTTTTTTATTATTATTCACGTTGTTTTAATTTCCTGCCTGATTCGTGTTGTTTACAACACGATTGTAGTCCTCAACATTAATCCTTATGCTGCTGGTGGCTAATTTTGAAAAATTCAAAATGATGCAAAAAACGCTGAAACCCTGGCATACAGCTGTATGTATACTCGTCTGAGAGTACTCAGCGAGATCTATCCAATGAATACCAACGTGACAGGGTTGTATCCTTGTGCTTTGGCCGAAGGTAGCCTAAGCATTGAAAGGGTTATGCTGGTGGCATTTTCTCTTCTAGCAGTACGCCCACTCGCACCATTCCTTCCTGGCAATAGATTAACCCATTCATATTAAAAAGTTACACTTGAAATTGTCGTTTCTGTCTGTGATCCTATTGCCTGCAATTTGGAAATTTAAGAATAACTATGCAAACAGTTTGAAGGAATGTTGTTTGCAATTTTCTCATTAGCATTTCTTCATGAAATATATTCCAAATTTTGCTTTCCTCTGAATTTTCATCAAGTGCTGTTTTTGGCTACATGCATGAAAAGGTTAACAAGGTCTTTGTTTACATATACCCGTTATCTCTGATGCATAGCCACTTAAAAACGTGCAGTTTCTTTGGAATAAAAAGCTAAGACATTGAGAGTGAATTAAGGATCAGTGCAAGTAAACCGTTAGTACTTAAAATCACATAAGCATACACCCACTGTTTATCATACCATCTAGTTTACCCCACAAGAGCACAAGCCTATTAGCTTACTCTGCGGTGTGCAATAGAAGCTGGCACCTCCTGCGAAATCCTGAGCTGGTGTGGCACCCTGCTCGCCTTATCAAAGAAGGGGATGTGTGGATCTGTCTATGGATACCCTGCATGTAAAAGATCCCTTGGTCCTCTATGGATTTGAAAGCTCTGCTCTTTCTCTTCCTCTTTTCCATTTCCACATAGAATTAATATGATTTGACATTGTTTTTAATCAGTGACAAAGGACCACTTTTGGAAAAACCTTTTGTTTAAATTTCAAACTGCACACATGTGCAACAGGATTTCTATTTCCCCATAGTCATGTCAAGTACAACATGTTGTAGGCCATCTCACGAATAACAATACAAAAATTTGGTTCACCTACTTTAGTGAAAGTTGTTATTTTCATTGTGCTGTATAATACTTGAGTATGGCCTGGATGTGGAAGGTGCACCATTTATGTATGGTATGATATCATAATAGGTACCAGCAATTGTTTGTGTTGCTGTCTTCTATAAGGCCGATCCGTCTTTACAGAGCTCTGATAATGTTTACTTAAGGCGCAAATATATGACATAAACAGTAAACATATTTCACATAAGATTTTTTTAAATTATCAAACAGAGTGTTCCAATATCTTTGTGAATACTTTCATCTAATTGATGAAAATAACCCAATATCTTTCATATTTCAAACCTTTGAATAGACATCTAGTCATAGAACAAAGCATCAACGGTAAAAGGCTATTGTTAAGGAGTAGCAAAAGCTCAACAAATGCCAAGCTGATATACTCTGCTGTTCTGATCAAATTTGAATTAGGAAAGCAAATAACCTACTTGCTATGGCAGTACAGCAGGATGAAGTCTATATTCTGTTAGTCTTAGAAGTTTATGTAAAATCCTATTGCAAGTAAGTATGTGTTGGTAATATCAAAATACTATGAACTGTAGCTGTAGGAAGACACAAAACAAACATAGCAATCCCTCTTTCTATTAGGTGATTTTTCCTCCAAAAGAATCTTTAGAAATGATGTTTAAATAAAGAGAATGTTTAACGAAAAATGAGCCTATAAGACATGACACTTAAAATCATCACCCATAGTCAGAATATTTTAGATCTGACTCAACTCTTGATTTCAAGCTCTTGATTTTCCTAACCCTCTTTTCCCTTACCCTGCTTTATATGACAATCTAGCCCATTCAAATGATGTATTGTCTGAAAGGTCTTCTGTTAAGGAATACATTACACATCCGAAACGTACCTCACAGCAGGGTGTAAGATCTTTGTGGTAAGCAAACGAAAAAAACATGCAAATTGAACATGCCAATTGTGTTTTCACAGGAAGCTTCTCGCTAGTTTTTTTATCAATTTTTAATTGCTTCTCAGATATTCGTTGGGATACCTACAATGTAGGTTTGGAGCTACTATGTTTTTGTGAAATTTGAAATGGAGAAAAGAGCCAAAGGCATTTTTGTTTGTGTGCAAGCTCATGGGAGATTCTATAATAGATGGGCTCTTACTACTTAGTGATGGCCTATACATGCATGTTTGTTTGTTTTGGATCCATAACACGTTTGTCCTACGGGGTCAACCACCAAGGGGAAACCTATGGAGAGCTTCCTTACCACCCAAGACACTTATTATCCTTGGGACGCCTTGGCTTTCTTCGCTTTCCTTACCCCCTCATACTTCATTTGTCATGTATCCTGTATCATGTATGTACTGTATCCTCCCCTGCTACTATCCTATAAAGATATCTTACCAACTATCTGGTCTGACCCCTCCTTTGTCTGCCAGTCATACACGTGTATTTAAGCCCCGAATGTAAGCACCCTTCAACTCTTTAAACCCCACACATAAACCGAGTTAATTTGTTATTTCCAACACAGATAAACAGTGTAACTCTTAATATCTCTCCTTATTTACTCTGCATACCCACCTGCCCCAGCACTCCTCTCATTGACACACGGATCCCCTCCCCGTTATTTGCTTAGTATGAAAAAAATCTCAACTATGTTAGACAGGGATGATAACATGTAAGCACAAAGGCACGCCGTTATATATACAAATTTAGAGATATTTTGATTACAAAACAATATTGTGTGAATAAATTGTTGATTGAATTTTAAACCAATTGGACTTAACACATACCGCCAAAAGTATCTTCAAATATTACTTAGCTTTAGATTTATGCTCGAAGCCATCAGTCCATTTGAGTATCCCATATGCAAATAAGTTAATGGTTACTGTATGGCAAAGGTTGAAATCGCCAGAAAACATTGGTGTTTTGTACTGTAATTTTGATTTTAAACAATTGAAATTGTACTGCAAAAAGGCATGGGGGCACATCGTGTTGCAACGATGTATTACTGTAGAGTCCATCATTATAAGGAATAGGAACAAATAGGATTGGCTGGTCCTTGAGATCGAATTTGACTTTGAAATAAGAATATATTTCGAAGACTTTTTGCAGCAACTTAAGCAACTTAAGCGAAAGTTTATCACCACAACCGTCGCCTATAAAACGAGCCAGGGTAGGTCAACTCCATCTCCCACGGTATATAATCCTAGAGTATTATACGTGAAGAAAACAACTACAGTGGAACCTGTCTACATTGAACACTCACGGGAAATGAAAAAGTGTTCAATGTACGCATGTGTTCAATGTATCCAGGTTCTGAGTAATTGGAGGTCGGGTGAAATAGAAACAAAATCAAGGGTAATAAGAGAAACATGATCATTTCATTGCAAAATCTACTGTCTTTACCTCACTTTCTTTATATAGTTAGAAACTTCACATGTTCAGCATTTGAAAAATATCACTTAACAAAACAGTTAATTTTATTTATCTCATTTGTCCTCATTTTCAGTGAATACCTTCAAATCAGTGCAGAATGTTCAATGTAGACATGTTAAATGTGACCTGTGGGTACACATTTGGTGTTCAATGTTCAAGGTAGACAGGTGTTCAATGTATCCAGGTAGCCTCCCATTGATTTTCAATGGGAGTGTGCCGGGACATGAAAAAATGTTCAATGTACGCAGGTGTTCAATGTACACAGTTGTTCAATTTGACAGGTTCCACTGTAGTAAATTGGGTCTAAACATCTTACAGGTCCAATATGAAATAACTATCAGGATCATGTACATCGGTCAAAGTCGTTTGCAGGGGATCATAAAGTAAGTAATAACAATAGGTTCACAACAATTTGAAAGCTGAACTATTAACGTACATCAGTTTGAAAAACAAATTACCTCTTATTTCTGATGATTGGCTTTTTTAGGTAAAGTAGATGTGGCAATTTTGTTTCCTGCCAAAACAAAAGACACGATATATGATATCACCACATTACTTCCTACGCCATTTTGTGGGTAAATATTGAAATAAAGTAGCGATGGCAGTACGCACTGTTTTCATTTGCTTGCACTAACATATGAAGTCATTTTGTCCTTGCAGGAATGATGATATATTTGCCTTGGCATGCACTCAATTCAATCCTGAAAGCGCAAAATAGAAAAAGAAAAAAAGGGCAGAGATGGTATTTAATCATTTGTATAAAAGCATTGTGGCATCCAGTGCATTTGTTTAATGCATATTGATGCATTGGTTTCACTAACATGTGCATCGTATAATCGAGGCAAGTTTTTTTCTGTCATTTGCAATAGAAAAGGCACACTTTATAGTAATAATGCGTTATTTCTATGCCATATGTTTTGGTAAATATCGCACGTGAATGGCTCATGATTGTAGGCAATATATCTATGCTAAATTTAACAAGTACAAAGCCATTAGCCCGTGCTGTACTAATGTTTTTTGCCTTAAAGTGCACTTAATCAAACCTTGAAACCACGGAGAGGAAATAGTAGAGTAAATTGTAGAGATGGTATATATACATAAAGACATTATGGCATAAAGTGCTTTATTTAATACACGATGCATATGCGTGTTCATTGATTTAGACAACACTTGCGGTAATCTGTACTTGGAGGACTTGGGAAGAAAACATTTGCTGAATTTCCAGTACATCATTGTAAAGATTTCACGTTTTCTCCTTTAATTCTGATAGAAAACACATGGAACAATTCGTTATAACTTACGTTTGTCATATTCATTTACACATCTGCCGAGTTTGTTCATTCATGTTAGGACTAACAAATACCTTTTTGTTTTTATAACATCTTCATAAAACATTCCTAAGAAAATATTTGGCGGAGTAATGTGTTAAAAAGAACCTTGTTTAGGCTCCCTGCAAAGCAGATGATTTTCTTGCTAAAAATATTCATTCAATTTCCAATCATCCACATGCTTGCAAGTAAGACAATCATGAAAAATGCTTTAACAGAAGATATTGTTTATGTCAGCTATGATAATGTTTACTTAAGGCGCAAATATATGACATAAACAGTAAACATATTTTCACATAAGGATTTTTTAAATTATCAAACAGAGTGTTCCAATATCTATTTCCATCTAATTGAGCTGATATACTCTGCTGTTCTGATCAAATTTGAATTAGGAAAGCTAATAACCTACTTGCTATGGCAGTAAAGCAGGATGAAGTCTATATTAATATAGTCTTAGTAGCGTATGTAAACTCCTATAGCAAGTAAGTATGAGTTGGTAATATCAAAATACTATGAACTGTAGCTGTAGGAAGACACAAAACAAGCATAGCAATCCCTTTATCTATTAGGTAGTTTTTCCTCAAAAAAGCCCTTTGAATATGATATCTAATTTAAAAAAAAATGTTTAACGAAAAGCGAACCTATGAGACATGACACTTAAAATCATCACCCATAGTCAGAATATTCTAGATCTGACTCAACTAAAAGCTTTTTGCGCAATATTGATTTTGAGAAAAACAATTATTTGGATCACATGTTTTTGCTTTCTTATCCCTGCCTCTGATTGCTTCACATTTTCATAGCAATTTCTCCTTGGAAACGAATGAGTGCCAAACATTGATTTCACTTCAACTGCTTATATATATTCATACATCTACACCGAGTTCATATCAGTACCGTTCGCTCTGCATAAGGTACCTCTCCAGAAAACACGTATCATCTAAACAAGTAGTCTACGAATTAGATTAGATACTGTATTCATTACCAAAATTGTAGCATTTCAAAGACAATTTCATCAGTATATATGGAGCATATGCATATGCAAGCAATGACGGAGGGAATCAACGGAACAGAGTTTAACCATAGCTTGGGTATTCTAAATCTGATTTCAACTGAAAACTATTCGCGAAAGATGGATTTCAACACAACCGCAATGTCGACTATGCTGCATTCAAAAGAAGATGGAAACAGCTTAAATTCAACACCATTCAGATCAGAAGATGCTGCGGAAATCTTCGCACCCAACATCGCTTTTCTAATTGCAATCCTATCGTTTGCGCTGGTAACGGGGATTGCCAATATTCTCATCATCATCTGCATCGTTGGTGTACCCAGGTTGAGAACAACCTTTAACACCTACATATGCTCCCTAGCGGTGGCAGACATTATAGTAGGAGTGTGCGTCACACCATTTGTGGTGATTTACATTATTAATCCTATATGGCCAATTGGTTCAACCATGTGTACAATTTGGTGTATCGTGGACTCATCAAGTTGCACCGTATCAATGTTGCATCTGTGCCTCCTAGCCTACGAACGATATCTCGCCATTGTCAAACCAATGCAGCATTTGAATCACGTGACTGCTCTAAGGACTTCTCTGTCTCTGGTATTTATTTGGGTATTTGGTTTTGCGATATGGGCTGGGCCCGTTCTTTATTTCCGGGACCCCACACGATCTGTAATATACGAAGATGAGTGTCTTTATGAATCTCTTATACCAAAAGAGTTTTGCCTTGTTCAGAGTATAGTCGCCTACTACTGTCCAATTGTATTTATGCTATATCTATATGGACGAATCATTGTCGAATTGAAACCTAAGCAAACTAAAGGTTCCTCAAAAATGTCATGTAAAAACAGCTTGAATCAATCGCTAAATAATGTTTCTATAACACAAGCTATATCGAATACAGGAAAGCTTCATACTGGCTCCATAGAACTAGTTTCAATATCATACAATATTGATGGCAAGGATGTTGACAGCCAACCTACAATAGAAAAAGAAGATGAAATTGGCATTCAATTGAATAAACAAAAGCAGAGCTATGGCCAGGCGCTTCAGAAAAGCAGAGAGGAACAGGAAATGAGTCGACGCAGGAAGCAACAGCTCAGATGCGTGCGCACACTAGGGGTTGTCATGGTAACGTTCCTAATATGCTGGGTGCCATATTGCATTGTTATGCCACTAGTAGCGTTCTGCCCTAATTGCGTTTCAAACCTGTTGTATGATTTCTCAATAGCCATGGCATATTGCAACTCATCACTGAATCCCCTCATATATTTTGCACTCAATAAAAGCTTTCGAGTTGGCTTGAAAAAGTTATGTTCAAAACATAAACCAAACGTTGCAGGAACATCAACATCATTGGTTTCTAGTATTAACTGAGTACCTTCAAGGATGCTGTGGCCAACACATTGGGTCTACTTCTTTTTGCTGAAGCACCTATTCTGTGACTCTCTATGGGTTCACGTATTTACTGAGTAATAACGAGGCCTATGTAATCAATATAAACTACATTATTGTGACTACTCCTTTGCCGATCCACTTGTTTTGTTTGTGACGTAGAATATTGGGGATATGAATATTACATGTGTTTATTCCTTTGTCAGGTTTGTTCAATGAAACAAGAGAGGGAAAGTAATTTTGCACTCAATATATAATTGCAACTACAAATGGGAGGCAACATGTAATTTATACCTAGGGGTAGGCTGGAATGATATGTTATCACCCAAATCAAACAGTCAAAACTAGGAAAATATGTCGTTGCCACAAGCCAATACACAAATATTTAGGGGCTCCATTCCTGAGTTTTCTTGTCACTATTGGTGGTAGAGAAAGGGCAGTTTTCCTTCTTGTCTATGGAGGATACCATGGTAGATCATGAACCACTACAGTTTTCATGTTGTTATTGATGTTTCTATTTTGCTATAGTTTTGTATGGCCGAGGAGCCTCCACTTGGGGGGGGGGGGGGGGTTGCTTTTAACATAAAAATGGCAGGGAGGTCATGTAATGTAGGTAGAGCCACTGGTAAATGTCATGACCAGGTTTGGCTTTTCATATTTCAAGATTGTGAATTGTTGGTCAGGTTGTGTTTGTAGTCCAGAACTAGTATAGTGAAACAATTTAATATTTATAATCATTAATGTTTAATAATGTTTAATTATAATGTTTAATATTTATAATCAGAGCAGAAAATTAGTATCATTTTTTCGCATTAGCCGAGGTTAAATTGGCAATGTATTCTGAGCATTTTCTGGAGTATTTTCTTTTTCTTGTGTGTATGTGTCAAATTCCACTCATTACTTTCAATATCAGCACAGGTCTTTTCTGCGATTTGGAATCCTTGGTGTTTAATGTGATGTATTGTCATGATTAACAATGTTACTGTATATCTGTCTTGTGTTAACAATGAATTAAATATGTGTTTACATCACATTTAACATGTTTTCAAATTGGTCCATGTGCATTTGCAAATTGTAATAAACGTATATTTAAGTTTAAAGTGTTTGAGTTTTGTGTTATTTTAATTTATAATAATAACAGGCTAACATTCTCCAATCTCCTTTCAACATTTGTTTATCAATGGAACGTCATCATAATAGATAAAGGTAGTAACTAAGCGTGAAGATAAGCAAAGGAGTCATCGTATACAGATAAGATTAGTACATGTGTTATGTTATGGTGGTAAATAAGAGTTGATCGTTTACTATAACGTGGACATACATATAATAAAGCCACGCAATTAGCGAACGTTTCTCTGATCATAATTATCTTTCTTACACAGAGATCTTAATCTTTTGATTATTTGAAGTGGGAGTGTGTGAGGTTGCTGTAAAATTTAATCAGTAAACAGGACAACATATTGCAACAACGCATATATTACATTGCCAACATTCAATTCTTACACTAAATCCCAGTTTTCCGGGCATGGATGTATGCATAACCTCGCAACTGGACGTACGTTTGATTCGCAAGCTACTTTGGTCATTGGTGTGCTTTACCTATTTCTTTACAGGTTTTCTAAGGGTGGTCGTACAACCGAGCACTGACCGACGTCCGGTCGACTGGTGCAGTAAATGTCTGTACTGTATGTCATCATTCCATTATGGTAAACTTGTCTCTCATGTTAAAATAGTCATATCTAATACATAATCTGCACTGAAACTGCCATTTCAATGTTGTATGTCAATAGGCAAATCGACATCTCCTATACTTTGTACCTATGGAGGAATTGCTAGACGTCTATGATGAGTTTCTGTTTACACAAGTACATGTCAAAGTCTAGCCTTAATGATAAGTAATTTTCTATTCCATTCTTACCATAAACGTAAGTATTGCTTTTTAGTCACAGCAGAGAAAGTGTCTTTGAAAAATTGCTTTTAATTTTCATAAGTAGAAGAATATCTAGGAAATATAACATTCTGATCATATAGGAGAAAATACAAAAACATATTGAACACTAGGAAAACACACGTTAAACATATTGTAAACATACATTGATCACATTGTAAACACGTGGCAGAGGTAAACACAAGCTAAATATACCAGATTAGAAACTGGAGTTAAGTAATACATACTAATACATTATGTTAAACACCAAGGAGTTCATAGTTAATGAGCTACATTCAGTGTACTAACCCTGATTACAGTTTTCAACATACAAACAAAAAAATACTCAATATCTAAAAAGTGCTTTGAGTACACACCAAAAGTAATCTGGGCTACATGAGCGACTAATTGATTGTAACTATGTGTCCTGAATTACAAATACAATAAAACAAATGTCAAAAAACCTACTCAACTTTCAGAACTGCAAACGCTACCTGACAAGCTATTCATCATTTTGAAATTTGAAAGGCCAACAGAGGTCATAACATACATGTAGACCAATGGCTCCACCTACATCACATGACAATAGGGCCATTTACATGCTTAGAGAAACTCTCACAATAGGATGCCATTTGGCCATACAAATCTATAACAAAATACATTAGTTATAAAATAATGAATGTACACTTATACACAAACTAAATACTAAATGGTATTTTTTACAAAATTTAATCTTCACTATTTTTGCCATATGGTCCTGTTTGAGTGCTTGAATGGATAAATTTAAAAAAGCACAAATACCCTCCAGCAGGGCAGTAAAGCGAACTTTTTATCACAAATTAAAGCCGTATACTGTAAGTGTGCTGTTACATATTTTTCTATAGCCAAGGGAATTAATTTGATTTTGGTTATACCTCATTATTGACGCACTGATTGTCTCCCCATTTGTAGTTGTCATTATTCATCTATTGCAATATTGAAAAAGTTTGGGGCCTAGCCATTCAAGAATTGTCAACTCTGTGAGGTGAAGGAAAAAAAAGAAATCGTATTTATTTTGGGATCCACCACTTGTGTGAAGCACCAGTTCGTAGTTGTCTATGCTGGAGTATTGTGTATTCCGTTGTTTTGTCATTTTGCTACATGTAATTGAATAAAAACAGCAATGGTTTGCGAAATTAAAAAAAAGATCAATTGCAATATAACTTCTCATATCTTGATTCCTGTTGTCGGACAAAGTCTGACAAAGTCTGACAAAGAAATAACCCCATATCTATTGTTTATCTACACAATATTCAACGTCACTATAGTAAATGGTTCAGCAAAGGTACTGTAGATTCAAAAAATATTGCGTAGAGTAAATTTTGCGAATTCACAGAAAATCTATTATTGCGTTTTTTAACTTTGTGAATTGGAGTGGAGTGCCAACTAATCACGTAAAGTGGCAGCACTAATCATTGCGAATTTTAATTTTGCGTCCGAGCTAAAAACGCAAAAATTAAACTAACGCAATCTTTTCCTGATTTACACTAGTAGGTCTACTGTGTCGATGATATAGACCTTGTACATACTCAGTAAATAGTAGAACCCATTGAAGTTGAAATTCCTGTGCCGCTTTCTCTTTGTTTTGAAAATAACCTTTTCAAACCAATTCGAAAACTTTTATTGAGTGCAAAATATATGAGGGGATTTAATGATGAGTTGCAATACGTCATTGCCAATGAGAAATCATACAACAGATAAGAAACACAATTTGGACAGAATGCCATTAGTGGCATTACAATACAATATGGCACCCAGCATATTAGGAATGTTACCATGACAACCCCTAGTGTGCGCACGCACCTAAGCTGTTGTTTCCTGCGGCGACTCATTTCCTGTTCCTGTCTGGATTTCTTAAGCGTCTGGCCATAGTTCAGTTTTTGTTTCTTCGATCGCATATCAATTCTTTCTCCATTTCCAATTGCACGATCGGTGTCAAAACCATTGCCATCAATATGGTATGATATAGAAACTAGTTCTACGGATACTGTCTGAGCCTTTTCTTCTTTCGATATGGTCTGTTTTTTTGCAATGTTACTTATGTTTACATGTGATTGCTTCAAGGTGTTTTTGTTGCATGTCTCATTTGAGGAACCTTTAGTTTGTTTAGGTTTTAATTCTATAATGATTCGTCCATATAGATATAACATAAATACAATTGGACAGTAGTAGGTAACTATACTCTGACAAAGGTTAAACTCCTTTGGTGGAATAGCTTCATATATACATTCATCTTCGTAGATCACAAATCGTTTGGGATCCCTAAAATAAAGAACTGGTCCAACCCATATTGCAAGACCAAATACCCAAATAAATACCAGAGAGATTGAAGTCCTCAGAGCAGTCACGTGATTCAAATGCTGCATTGGTTTAACAATGGCAAGATATCGTTCGTAGGCTAAGAGGCACAGATGCAACATTGATATGGTACAGCTAGAATAGTCCAAGATACACCAAATCGTACACATGGTGATACCTATAGGCCATGTTGGATTAACAATGTAAATCACAACAAATGGTGTGACACATACTCCAACGATAAGGTCTGCCACTGCTAGGGAGCATATGTACGTGTTAAAAGTTGTTCTCAACCTGGGTACACCAACGATGCAGATGATGATGAGAATGTTGGCAATCCCCGTTATCAGTGCAAATGAAAGCGTTGCAATCAGAAAGGGTATGTTGGGTTCGAAGATTTCCGCAGTATCTACTGATATGAAGGGTGTTGAATTCAAGGCTTTTACATTTTCTTTCAAATGCAGCATGGATGACATTGCGGTTGAGTTAAAATCCAACTTGCGCCAAATACTTTCGGTAGAAGTCAGGTCTTGAATACTCAGACTATGGTTCAATCCTCTTCCATCTTCTATTGAATCCAGTATAGTCGACATTGCGGTTGTGCTGAAATTCAAATCGCTTAAAATACTTTCGGTTGAAATCAGATCTTGAATACTCAGACTATGGTTAAACTCTGTTCGATTGATTCCATCCATCATTGCTTGAAGATGTATTCCCTCTATATTTACTGGTGGTGTTGTCCTGAAAAATCCTTTTACAAGGTTTGGTAGTGAATGCAATATTCTATCCGTAGACTAGTTGTAAAGATTTGTTGAGCCTTTTCTCGAAAGGTACTACGTGTAGTAGGAACAGTACTGACATGAACGAGGTTATAGATGTATGCAATATAGATATATACCCTGTTGTTTTGAAAACCAATGAGTGAACGTCATTCGTTTCCAAGGAGAAATTGCTGTGTAAATATCAAGCAATTAGAGCAAATGACGATCAAACAACAACAAAGAGAAAAATATGTTTGTGTCGAAATCGCAATTGGGCAAAAAGCTTTTAGTTCTGTCAGATCTAGAATACCTTAAACTGTGTCCCATCGATTATATAGATAACATCCAATACAAAATTATCAAGTAAAGAGGACAAGTTGCCATTGGCAACAAGGTGATTCTTCCTGTCCATCGATAATATAAAAATATGTATGTTTGTATTTATGTATGTATGTATGTATGTATGTATGTATGTATGTATGTATGTATGTATGTATGTATGTATGTATGTATGTATGTATGTATTTAGGTAGGTAGGTAGGTAGGTAGGTAAGTATGCATGCATGCATGCATGTTTTTATGTATGTTTGTTTGTATGTATGTATGTATGTATGTATGTATGTATGTATGTATGTATGTATTGTATGTTTGTATGTATGTATGTATGTATGTATGTATGTATGTATGTATGTATGTATGTATGTATGTATGTATGTATGTATCTATGTATCTACGTATGTATTTATTGTATATATTGTATGTATGTATGTATGTATATATGTAGGTAGGTAGGTATGTCGGTATGTAGATAGGTATGTATGTATGTATGTATGTATGTATGTATGTATGTATGTATGTATGTATGTATGTATGTATGTATTGTATGTATGTATGTATGTATTGTATGTATGTATGTATGTATGTATGTATGTATGTATGTATGTATGTATGTATGTATGTATGTATGTATCTATGTATCTATGTATGTATGTATGTATTTATTGTATATATTGTATGTATGTATGTATGTATGTATATATGTAGGTAGGTAGGTATGTCGGTATGTAGATAGGTATGTATGTATGTATGTATTGTATGTATGTATGTATGTATGTATGTGTGTATGTAAGTATGTTTGTATGTATGTATGTATGTATGTATGTATGTATGTATGTATGTATGTATGTATGTATGTATGTATATATGTATGTATGTATGAGATCATGTGTTTGTGTGTGAGACCCATTCACTACCATGATCTTTGATACGAAAGTATATTTGCAAGCTTCGCAAGCTAACAACCTCACACATCAAATGTTCTACAAATATTGTTATATTCATAAGGTCCTATCCAAAATCTTTAGACTCTACGAGCACCCAAAGTGGGAATAGGGAAATAATGCGACCTCAAACTTGCAAGGGCATCGATTATATAGATAACATCCAATACAAAATTATCAAGTAAAGAGGACAAGTTGCCATTGGCAACAAGGTGATTCTTCCTGTCCATCGATAATATAAAAATATGTATGTTTGTATTTATGTATGTATGTATGTATGTATGTATGTATGTATGTATGTATGTATGTATGTATGTATGTATGTATGTATGTATGTATGTATGTATGTATGTATGTATGTATGTATGTATGTATGTATGTATTTAGGTAGGTAGGTAGGTAGGTAGGTAAGTATGCATGCATGCATGCATGTTTTTATGTATGTTTGTTTGTATGTATGTATGTATGTATGTATGTATGTATGTATGTATGTATGTATTGTATGTTTGTATGTATGTATGTATGTATGTATGTATGTATGTATGTATGTATGTATGTATGTATGTATGTATGTATGTATGTATGTATGTATGTATCTATGTATCTATGTATGTATGTATGTATTTATTGTATATATTGTATGTATGTATGTATGTATGTATATATGTAGGTAGGTAGGTATGTCGGTATGTAGATAGGTATGTATGTATGTATGTATTGTATGTATGTATGTATGTATGTATGTGTGTATGTAAGTATGTTTGTATGTATGTATGTATGTATGTATGTATGTATGTATGTATGTATGTATGTATGTATGTATATATGTATGTATGTATGAGATCATGTGTTTGTGTGTGAGACCCATTCACTACCATGATCTTTGATACGAAAGTATATTTGCAAGCTTCGCAAGCTAACAACCTCACACATCAAATGTTCTACAAATATTGTTATATTCATAAGGTCCTATCCAAAATCTTTAGACTCTACGAGCACCCAAAGTGGGAATAGGGAAATAATGCGACCTCAAACTTGCAAGGGCGCAGCATAACGCAATACAGTAGAGGTAATGTTTGATCGCGATTGATGGGAATGGGGTCACGTGACCATAAGTATTCTGTTGACATTAAGTATTTCTAATAGTACAGGGATTTTCGGGACCCAAGATAAGCCGAGTATAGTTGATATTGGAGATCAGTTGACAAAGGAGATTAACCCTTGCTGGTGGCTATTTTGGCAAATACATAATATTGCGAATAACCTAGAAAAATGCCTGAAACCCTGGCAAATGGGTACTCATCTGAGAGTAGTCAGCGAGAGCTATCCGATGAATACCAACATGACAGGGTTTAAATGGTTTTCAAAATATTTTTGTCCTTGTGCCAAAAATTAGCCTCGGCATTAAAAGGGATTATAGTTATTGGTTACGGGTGTACATACGAGAGGAAATGGGAACAGAACAAGAAAATAGGTTGGCTGACAATAGCTCATTTTCCATGTTGTGACCTATGTGACTTTATTTGACCCCCCTGACCTCTGGGAATTGACCAATCAGAACGTATCATGTCGCAGTATTTGCAGAATACACAGTTACACATTTTTATTCTTCATTTGTTGAGATCTGATCAGTATAACTTGAGTTTTGACCAAAAACGTATCTTTTAATAAGGTGCTAGCAGCCTAATATGAGTTTTCAGGGAATTCTTGTTGCCATGGAAACGTGTCAATTTTCCGGCCGGCACAAGACAGATTTTTCGGCCTTATGGTTTTTCTAATTCCTGTCATCATTGGCATAGATTTGATGTATAATACATTGTATTATAGTTTAAGAACGGCTCTACATAAAAACTGAAAGTGAAAAAAGTAAGAAAAATGTGAGAGTCTATAGCCGATTTCCAAATATTTGACCTTTGTGACCTTCAATGATCCGACTTGACCCCCAAAAATAGTCCAATCAAAACACATCATATCAATATGTTTTGGGACAAATGACTTCTGTTGATATCTCATCAGAA
>OZ012695.1:5168267-5210226 GCA_963942565.1 Maea johnstoni | reverse complement strand
TATATATATATATATATATATATATATATATATATATATATATATATATATATATATATATATATATATATATATATATATATATATATATATATATATTTATATATATATATATATATATATATATATATATATATATATATATATATATATATATATATATAACAAAGCATTACAACTCACCGCTTAGTCCGTTTTAAAGTATTCCCCTAGCATCTGATCGAAGCAAATGAACTCCTCCTGATGAACGGTAAGTTTAACCTTTTATTATTTTTCCCCTAGTTAAGAGAGCAAATCGGTTCATAAGAATGTCGATTTCGTCCACATCATCCAATGTAATGGCAATAAATGCTGGATGACCGAACCCTACCCTTTGCTTGCGCATGCGCAGTTCACTAAGTGAAGTGATCATGAGGCTCCCTTTCTCTCTTGGCACATCCGGCCCAAGCTAAGCACTAGGATCTGCTAATAGAGTATTACGTACCCCTTCCAATGCTAAATCTACCATCGTTCAAAGCACGAGGACGCAAAGACTTTTGAAAACAATCAAAGCCGTGACATGTTGGTACTTATTCAATAGCTCCCGGTGAGTACTCTCAGAGGAGTACCCATATGCCACGGTTTCAAAACGAATGTCGATTGACGCCGGAGACGCAACCAGCAGGTCTCATTGCCAACAACATGGCTGCGACGAATATCGCAAAGCTACGCTGTGCGAATGATGTGTGAAATTTTCTTTGTGATATAAACGATACTAGAGCCACCATCGATCTTTGTCTCCCAGTGACGTTACACTAAGGCGAGATACGAGACCGTTGGAAAGTGCATATTGTTATTTGTCTCTCGCTACCATTTTCCCGATTTTTTGCATATTTTGGAATTGGTCAATTAGTTACCAGCAGCATAAGCGTTAACGACAGGGGGTCCAGCTCTTCTGTGAACAGGGTTAGTATATTAAGAAATCAACATTCACCTACATTGTGAAGTTGGTTTTGGCTCGCCGAGCCCCTTGAACCACGCAGCCGAGGAACGTTGAAGTATGATAGTTTGTGTTATTTATCAAGAAAAACTGAAATGTGAGCCAGTGTTTTATATATAAAGTATGAAAAAGAAAGACAAATCTAGAGTTTGAGATGTATCATTTTCTTGATTTTAGCAACATTCATCATCTATGATAATTTCCTTCTAGGTGGAGGTGCTATTGGTAATTAACTGATATATGAAATACCACTTCTAAATAATAAACCATTGTAAAAACCCTTTAAGTAATTTCTTATACCTTTATTTAACTGTCTGAGGAAAAAAATAAATAAAAGTAATAGAATACCCATTTATGCTATTTTTTAAATTTCTTTGAAGGTTTTAGGATAAAATATGTACTGTCTATGTCATGGGACTTGACTTGAGGGATTTTTTCTAAACTCAGAGATGTTTGTCACTAAGGCAATCAGCATCCACCGGAAATCAATATTTTCTGTGCGTCTTTCCGGTTTGGGGGATGCTTTAAGAGTACAACACTCATACTATTTGTGTTAAGGATAACACGAAATGAAAACCGCCCTGGTGTACAATAGACAAGGAAGTTTCGACTTAATCACATGGATTTAGGTACTTCACTGGCATGTATTCACCATTCCAACGCTGAGGCTACTTTCGTTCAGCGTATGACAATTTTAACCCTTTCAATGCTGAGACTACTTTAGTCTAAGGCACAAGAACTCAAAACATTTTGAAAATCATCTAAACCCTATCATCTTGGTATTCATTGGAAAGCTCTCATTGAGTACTCTCAGATGAGTACCCATTTGCCAGGGTTTTGGTTATTTTTCAGCTTTTTCACATTATTTTGTATTGATCAAATTAGCCACCAGCAGAATAAGGGTTAAAAGTAATTTAAACCCTCTCATGATGGAATTCATTAGACAGCTCTCAGATGAGTAAATAAAAATCTATAATCATTATATCAAGAGAGATTTAGATATATAGAAGCCGGGTATAATTTGTCATCCAAAGCCTTTTTCTGTAGATTTTGCATACTCAGAATTATTAAGGAATCTGTTTTTGATGTGTCCTCTCTTTTCTCTTTAAATAGGTACTCTTTAAGGTTCAAACTAGTATTGATCATACAGACCACACTGCCATACCAGTTAATCCCTTTTAATGCCGAGGCTAATTTTTGGCACAAGGACAAAAACAATTTTGAAAACCATTTGAACCCTGTCATGTTGGTATTCATCGGATAGCTCTCGCTGACTACTCTCAGATGAGTACCCATTTGTCAGGGCTTCAGGCATTTTTCTAGGTTTTTCGCATCATTATGTATCGGCCAAAATAGCCACAAGCAAGGGTTAATCTCCTTTGTCAACTGATCTCCAATATCAACTATACTCGGCTTATCTTGGGTCCCGAAAATCCCTGTACTACTAGAAATACTTTATGTCAACAGAATACTTATGGTTACGTGACCCCATCCCCATCAATCGCGATCAAACATTACCTCTACTGTATTGCGTTATACTGCGCCCTTGCAAGTTTGAGGTCGCATTATTTCCCTATTCCCACTTTGGGTGCTCGTAGAGTCTGAAGATTTTGGATAAGACCTTATGAATAAAACAATATTTGTAGAACATTTGATGTGTGAGGTTGTTTGCTTGCGAAGCTTGCAAATATACTTTCGTATCAAAGATCATGGTAGTGAATGGGTCTCACACACAAACACATGATCTCATACATACATACATACCGACATACCTACCTACCTACCTACATATATACATACATACATACATATATACTAACAAACATACATAAAAACATACCTACCTACCTACCTACCTACCTACCTACCTACCTACCTACCTACCTACATACCTACATACATACATACATACATACATACATACATACATACATACATACATACATACATACATACATACATACATACATACATGCATAAAAACATACATATTGTCATATTATCGAAGGAGAGAAGAATCACCTTGTTGCCAATGACAACTTGTCTTTTTTACTTGATAGTTTTGTATTGGATGTTATCTATATGTAATCGATGGGGCACAGTTTAACCAAAGTCAGAGTATTCTAGATCTGACAGAACTAAAAGCTTTTTGCCCAATTGCAATTTCGGCACAAACATATTTTTCTCTTTGTTGTTGTTTGATCGTCATTGCCTCTAATTGCTTGATATTTGCATAACAATTTCGCCTTGGAAACGAATGACGTTCACTCATTGGTTTTCAAAACAACAGGGTATATCTATATTGCATACATCTATAACTAAGTTCATGACTCAGTGCTGTTCCTACTACACGTAGTACCTTTCGAGAAAAGACTCAACAAATCTTTACAACTAGTCTACGGATAGAATATTGCATTCACTACCAAACCTTGTAAAAGGATTTTTCAGGACAACACCACCAGTAAATATGGAGGGAATACATCTTCAAGCAATGACGGATGGAAACAATCGAACAGAGTTTAACCATAGTCTGAGTATTCAAGGTCTGATTACAACCGCAATTATTTTAAGCGATTTGGAGTTCAACACAACCGCAATGTCGACTATACTGGATTCAAAAGAAGATGGAAAAGGATTGAACCATAGTCTGAGTATTCAGGATCTGACTTCTACTGAAAGTATTTGGCGCAATTTGGATTTCAATGCAACCGTAATGTCGACCATGCTGCATTTGAAAGAAAATGGAAAAGCCTTGAATTCAACACCCTTCATATCAAAAGATAATGCGGAAATCTTTGCACCAAACATCGCCTTTCTGATTGCAACGCTATCATTTGCGCTGGTAACAGGGATTGCCAATATTCTCATCATCATCTGCATCGTTGGTGTACCCAGGTTGAGAACAACTTTTAACACCTACATATGCTCCCTAGCAGTGGCAGACATTATAGTAGGAGTGTGCGTCACACCATTTGTGGTGGTTTACATTATAAATCCAATATGGCCGATTGGCGTCACCATGTGTACCATTTGGTGTATAGTTGACTATTCTAGCTGTACCATATCAATGTTGCATCTGTGCCTCTTAGCCTACGAACGATATCTTGCCATTGTTAAACCAATGCAGCATTTGAATCACGTGACTGCTCTGAGGACTTCTATTTCTCTGGTATTTATTTGGGTGTTTGGTCTTGCAATATGGGCCGGACCAGTTCTTTATTTTAGGGATCCCACACGATTTGTGATACACGAGGATGAATGTATATATGAAGCTATTCCACCAAAAGAGTTTAACCTTTGTCAGAGTATAGTTACTTTCTACTGTCCAATTGTATTTATGCTATATCTATATGGACGAATCATTATAGAATTAAAACCTAAGCAAACCAAAAGTTCCTCAAATGAGGCATGCAACAAAAACACTTCGAATCAATCACATGTAAACATAAGTAACATTGCAAAAAAACAGACCATATCGAAAGAAGAAAAGCCTCAGACAGTATCCGTAGAACTGGTTTCAATAGCATACCATATTGATGGCAATGGTTTTGACAGCGATCGTGCAATTGGAAATGGAGAAAGAATTGATATGCGATCGAAGAAACACAAACTTAACTATGGCCAGACTCTTAAGAAATCCAGACAGGAACAGGACATAAATCGCCGCAGGAAGCAACAGCTTAGGTGCGTGCGCACACTAGGAGTTGTCATGGTAACATTCCTAATATGCTGGGTGCCATATTGTATTGTAATGCCACTAATGGCTTTCTGTCCAAATTGTGTTTCTTATCTGTTGTATGATTTCTCATTGGCAATGACGTATTGCAACTCATCATTAAATCCCCTCATATATTTTGCACTCAATAAAAGTTTTCGAATTGGCTTGAAAAGGTTATTTTCAAAACAAAGAGAAAGCGGCACAGGAATTTCAACTTCAATGGGTTCTACTATTTACTGAGTATTTACAAGGTCTATATCATCGACACAGTAGACCTACTAGTGTAAATCAGGAAAAGATTGCGTTAGTTAAATGTTTGCGTTTTTAGCTCGGACGTAAAATTAAAATTAGCAATGATTAGTGCAGCCACTTTAAATGTATAGTTGGCACTCCAATCCAATTCGCAAAGTAAAAAAACGCAATAATCGATTTTCTGTAAAATCGCAAAATTTACTCTACACATTTTGTTTGTGAATCTACAGTACCTTTTTGCTGAACCACTTTTTATAGTGACGTCGAACATTGTGTAGATGAATAGTAGATGTGGTTATGTCTTAGTCAGACTTTGTCAGACAAAATGGATCAAGATATGAGAAGTTATATTGCAATATACATTTTTTAAATCTCGCAATTCATTGCTGTTTTTTATTCAATTACATGTAGCAAAATGACAAAACAAAAGAATACACAATACTCCAACATAGACATATACCAACTGGTGCTTCACACAAGAGGTGGATCCAAAATAAGTATAATTTCCTTTTTTTCCTTCCCTTCACAGAGTTGACAATTCTTGAATGGCTAGGCCCCAAACTTTTTCAATATTGCAATAGATGAATAATGACAACTACAAATGGGGAGACAATCAGTGCGTCAATAATGAGGTATAACCAAAATCAAATTAATTCCCTTGGCTATAGAAAAATATGTAACAGCACACTTACAGTATACGGCTTTAATTTGTGATAAAAAGTTCGCTTTACTGCCCTGCTGGAGGGTATTTGTGCTACGTTAAATTTGTGTATTAAAGCAATCAAACGTTACCATATTGTAAAAATAGTGAAAATTAAATGCCTATACAAAATACCATTTAGTATTCATTTTGTGTATAAGTGTACATTCATTCTTTTATTTCTAGTGTATTTCGTCATAGTTGTGTATGGCCAAATGGCATCCTCGTGTGGGGGTTTCTCTGAGCATTTAGATGACTATTGTCATGTGATTTAGGTGGAGCCAGTGGTAAATGTTATGACCTCGATTGTATTTTCAAATTTCAAAATGGTGAATAGCTTGTCAGGTAGCGTTTGGAGTTCTGAAAGTCGAGTACTTTTTTCGACATTTGTTTTTATTTTACTTCTAATTGGGGACACATGATTACTATCATTTAGTCGCTCATGTAGCCCAGATTACTTTTGGTGTGTACTTAAAGCACTTTTTTAGATATTGAGTATTTTTTTGTTTGTATGTTGAAAACTCTAATCAGGTTTAGTAAACTGAATATAGCTCCTTAAAAATGAACTCCTTGGTGTTAAATATAATGTATTATGTGTTACTGAACTCCAGTTTCTAATCTGGTATATTCAGCTAGTATTTACCTCTGCCACGTGTTTACAATGTGATCAATGAATGTTTACAATATGTTCAACATGTATTTTCCTAGTGTTCAATATGTTTTTGTATTTTCTATTTGATCAAAATGTTATATTTCTTAGATAGTCTTCTACTCATGAAACTTGAAAGCAGTTTTTCAAAGACACTTTCTCTGCTGTGACTAAAAAGCAATACTTACATTTATGGTTAGAATGGAATAGAATATTACTTATCATTGACAGCTAGACTGTGACATGTACTTGTGTAATCAAAAGCTCATCATAGATGTCTAGCAATTTCTCCATAGGTACGAAGTATAAGAAATGCCAACTTGCCTATTGACATACAACATTGAAATGTCAGTTTCAGTGCAAATTATGTATTAGATGCGACTATTTTAACACGTGAGACAAGTTTAACATAATGGAATGATGACATTCAGTACAGACATTTACTGCACCAGTCTACCGGGCGTTGGTCAGTGCTCGGTTGTACAACCAGCCTCAGGAAACCTGTCAAGAAATAGGTCAAGCACACAAATGACCAACGTATCTTGCAAATACAACTTACGTCCAGTTGGGAGGTCATGCATGCATCCATGTACGGGATTCTGGGATTTAGTGTAGGAATTAAATGTCGGCATTGTAATAAATGCGTTGTTGCAATATATTGTCCTGTTTACTGATTAGATTTTACAGCAAACCTCACACACTCCCACTCCAAATAGATCTGTGTGTAAGAAAGATAATTATGATCAGAAAAACGTTCACTACTTGGGTAGCTTTATTATATGTATGTCCACGTTGTAGCAAACGATCGACTCTTATTTACCACCATTCTACAGCACAACACACGTACTTTATAAAGCTATGTTTTGCATTTGCACAATGAGTAACGTTTTTTTTATAATCATGAGTGTTTATTGCTCAGATTTCAATGAAAGATTGAAATACACATTCGAACCAAACTCACACCCACCATTTAAAGATTTTATTATTGGTTTCCTTTCAAGTTCATAGATCACTAGGCGTTTGCATAAAACTAGTACTTGCAAACGTGTCTTGACGGGTTTAAGATTGAACATGGTATTCACCCGGTGGTCGACTTCTGGAGTAAAATTATATGGACCTGCTGTTGCACATTTTACAGAAACATTTAACTAGATACTTTACAGACATGCCTTAATGACCATTTACTAGCTAAAGGCTCGCCACAAAAGATATATTAATTGGGCTATTCATTACACAAGATATATTCACATTTGATGTAGGCTAACATCACTTTGACATAGCTTGTCCACAAGTTACTAAGGATTCACAGCCACTTAAGCCTACCAAATGCTGTGACTATGTATCCTCCGCGCCTAACCAAGTCCTTAAATATTAAAAAATAAAACCCCATCTTGAGGGGGTAGAAAAGTTCTAAGCCACCCGTCACGAAAACCCTTACTCTATATCAGAACTGATCATCTTATCTCTGTACGATGATTCCGTTGCTTACCTTCACTCTTATTTACTATCTTGATCCAGTATGATGATGTTCCATTGGTAGCTAAATGTTGAAAGGAGATTAGAGAATGGTAGCTTGTTATTATTATAAATTAAAATAACACAAAACTCGAACACTTTACACTTAAATATACGTTTATTAAAAATTGCAAATGCACATAGAACACTTTGAAAACATGTTGATTGTGTTGTAAACACATATTTAATTCATTGTAAACACAAGACAGATGTACAGTAACATTGCTAATCATTACAATACATCACATTAAGCACAAAGGATTCCAAATCGCAGTAAAGACCTGTGCTGATATTAAAAGTAATGAGTGGAAGTTTCCACATATACACAAGAAAAAGAAAATACTCAAGAAATTGCTCAGAATACAATGCTAATATAACCTGGGCTAATGCGAAAAAGTGATACTAATTTTCTGCTCTGATTATTAATATAAAACAATATTATTAAACATTATTAAAAATGTATGATTATAAATACTAAATTGAGTCACTATTCTAGTTCTGGACTCCAATCTTGAATTATGAAAAGCCAAACCTCGTCACGACATTTACCAGTGGCTCAACCATGGCATCCTTCATAGAAAAGAGGAAAAGCTAACCTTACTCTTCCACCAATAGTGACAAGAAAATTTAGGAATGGAGCCCCTAATTATTTGTGTATTGGCTTGTGGCAACGACATATTTTCCCAGTTTTGACTGTTTGATTTGGGTTATACCTCATTATTCCAGCGTACCCCTAGGTGTAAATTACCTGTTGCCTCCCATCTGTAGTTGCCATTATATATTGAGTGCAAAATTACTTTCCCTCTCTTGTTTCATGGAACAAACCTGACAAAGGAATAAACACATGTAATACTCATATCCCCAATATTCTACGTCACAAACAAAACAAGTGGATCGGCAAAGGAGTAGTCACAATGATGTATTTTATATTGATCACATAGGCCTCGTTAGTACTCAGTAAATACTTGAACCCATAGAGAGTCACAGAACAGGTGCTTCAGCAAAAAGAAGTAGACCC
This sequence comes from Maea johnstoni, assembly GCA_963942565.1. Classification (NCBI taxonomy): domain Eukaryota; kingdom Metazoa; phylum Annelida; class Polychaeta; order Spionida; family Magelonidae; genus Maea; species Maea johnstoni. The sequence goes on along the minus strand of OZ012695.1, from coordinate 5,201,395 downwards.
AATGTGTTGGTCACAGCATCCTTGAAGGTACTCAGTTAATACTAGAAACCAATGATGTTGATGTTCCTGCAACGTTTGGTTTATGTTTTGCACATAACTTTTTCAAGCCAACTCGAAAGCTTTTATTGAGTGCAAAATATATGAGGGGATTCAATGATGAGTTGCAGTATGCCATGGCTATTGAGAAATCATACAACAGGTTTGAAACGCAATTAGGGCAGAACGCCACTAGTGGCATAACAATGCAATATGGCACCCAGCATATTAGGAACGTTACCATGACAACCCCTAGTGTGCGCACGCATCTGAGCTGTTGCTTCCTGCGTCGACTCATTTCCTGTTCCTCTCTGCTTTTCTGAAGCGCCTGGCCATAGCTCTGCTTTTGTTTATTCAATTGAATACCAATTCTTTCTTCTTTTACTAATGTAGTCTGGCTGTCAACATCTTTGCAATCAATATGGTACGATATTGAAAGTAGTTCTATGGAGCCAGTCTGAAGCTTTTCTTTATTCAATATAGCTTGTGTTTTAGAAACATTACTTAGCGATTGATTCAAGCTGTTTTTACATGACATACTTGAGGAACCTTTAGTTTGCTTAGGTTTCAATTCGACAATGATTCGTCCATATAGATATAGCATAAATACAATTGGACAGTAGTAGGCGACTATACTCTGAACAAGGCAAAACTCTTTTGGTATAAGAGATTCATAAAGACACTCATCTTCGTATATTACAGATCGTGTGGGGTCCCGGAAATAAAGAACGGGCCCAGCCCATATCGCAAAACCAAATACCCAAATAAATACCAGAGACAGAGAAGTCCTTAGAGCAGTCACGTGATTCAAATGCTGCATTGGTTTGACAATGGCGAGATATCGTTCGTAGGCTAGGAGGCACAGATGCAACATTGATACGGTGCAACTTGATGAGTCCACGATACACCAGATTGTACACATGGTTGAACCAATTGGCCATATAGGATTAATAATGTAAATCACCACAAATGGTGTGACGCACACTCCTACTATAATGTCTGCCACCGCTAGGGAGCATATGTAGGTGTTAAAGGTTGTTCTCAACCTGGGTACACCAACGATGCAGATGATGATGAGAATGTTGGCAATCCCCGTTACCAGCGCAAACGATAGGATTGCAATTAGAAAAGCGATGTTGGGTGCGAAGATTTCCGCAGCATCTTCTGATCTGAATGGTGTTGAATTTAAGCTGTTTCCATCTTCTTTTGAATGCAGCATAGTCGACATTGCGGTTGTGTTGAAATCCATCTTTCGCGAATAGTTTTCAGTTGAAGTCAGATTTAGAATACCCAAGCTATGGTTAAACTCTGTTCCGTTGATTCCCTCCGTCATTGCCTGCATATGCATATGCTCCATATATACTGATGAAATTGTCTTTGAAATGCTACAATTTTGCTAATGAATACAGTATCTAATCTAATTCGTAGACTACTTGTTTAGATGATACGTGTTTTCTGGAGAGGTACCTTATGCAGAGCGAACGGTACTGATATGAACTCGGTGTAGATGTATGAATATATATAAGCAGTTGAAGTGAAATCAATGTTTGGCACTCATTCGTTTCCAAGGAGAAATTGCTATGAAAATGTGAAGCAATCAGAGGCAGGGATAAGAAAGCAAAAACATGTGATCCAAATAATTGTTTTTCTCAAAATCAATATTGCGCAAAAAGCTTTTAGTTGAGTCAGATCTAGAATATTCTGACTATGGGTGATGATTTTAAGTGTCATGTCTCATAGGTTCGCTTTTCGTTAAACATTTTTTTTTAAATTAGATATCATATTCAAAGGGCTTTTTGGAGGAAAAACTACCTAATAGATAAAGGGATTGCTATGCTTGTTTTGTGTCTTCCTACAGCTACAGTTCATAGTATTTTGCTATTACCAACTCATACTTACTTGCTATAGGATTTTACATACGCTACTAAGACTATATTAATATAGACTTCATCCTGCTTTACTGCCATAGCAAGTAGGTTATTAGCTTTCCTAATTCAAATTTGATCAGAACAGCAGAGTATATCAGCTCAATTAGATGGAAATATTCACAAAGATATTGGAACACTCTGTTTGATAATTTAAAAAATCCTTATGTGAAAATATGTTTACTGTTTATGTCATATATTTGCGCCTTAAGTAAACATTATCATAGCTGACATAAACAATATCTTCTGTTAAAGCATTTTTCATGATTGTCTTACTTGCAAGCATGTGGATGATTGGAAATTGAATGAATATTTTGAGCAAGACAATCATCTGCTTTGCAGGGAGCCTAAACAAGGTTCTTTTTAACACATTACTCCGCCAAATATTTTCTTAGGGAAAGTTTTATGAAGATGTTATAAAAACAAAAAGGTATTTGTTAGTCCTAACATGAATGAACAAACTCGGCAGATGTGTAAATGAATATGACAAACGTAAGTTATATCGAATTGTTCCATGTGTTTTCTATCAGTATTAAAGGAGAAAACGTGAAATCTTTACAATGATGTACTGGAAATTCAGCAAATGTTTTATTCCCAAGTCCTCCAAGTACAGATTACCGCGAGTGTTGTCTAAATCAAAGAACACGCATATGCATCGTGTATTAAATAAAGCACTTTATGCCATAATGTCTTTATGTATATATACCATCTCTACAATTTACTCTACTATTTCCTTTCCGTGGTTTCAAGGTTTGATTAAGTGCACTTTAAGGCAAAAAACATTAGTACAGCACGGGCTAATGGCTTTGTACTTGTTAAATTTAGCATAGATATATTGCCTACAATCATGAGCCATTCACGTGCGATATTTACCAAAACATATGGCATAGAAATAACGGATTATTACTATAAAGTGTGCCTTTTCTATTGCAAATGACAGAAAAAAACTTGCCTCGATTATACGATGCACATGTTAGTGAAACCAATGCATCAATATGCATTAAACAAATGCACTGGATGCCACAATGCTTTTAGACAAATGATTAAATACCATCTCTGCCCTTTTTTTCTTTTTCTATTTTGCGCTTTCAGGATTGAATTGAGTGCATGCCAAGGCAAATATATCATCATTCCTGCAAGGACAAAATGACTTCATATGTTAGTGCAAGCAAATGAAAACAGTGCGTACTGCCATCAACTACTTTATTTCAATATTTACCCACAAAATGGCGTAGGAAGTAATGTGGTGATATCATATATCGTGTCTTTTGTTTTGGCAGGAAACAAAATTGCCACATCTACTTTACCTAAAAAAGCCAATCATCAGAAATAAGAGGTAATTTGTTTCCAAACTGATGTACGTTAATAGTTCAGCTTTCAAATTGTTGTGAACCTATTGTTATTACTTACTTTATGATCCCCTGCAAACGACTTTGACCGATGTACATGATCCTGATAGTTATTTCATATTGGACCTGTAAGATGTTTAGACCCAATTTACTACAGTGGAACCTGTCAAAATGAACAACTGTGTACATTGAACACCTGCGTACATTGAACATTTTTTCATGTCCCGGCACACTCCCATTGAAAATCAATGGGAGGCTACCTGGATACATTGAACACCTGTCTACCTTGAACATTGAACACCAAATGTGTACCCACAGGTCACATTTAACATGTCTACATTGAACATTCTGCACTGATTTGAAGGTATTCACTGAAAATGAGGACAAATGAGATAAATAAAATTAACTGTTTTGTTAAGTGATATTTTTCAAATGCTGAACATGTGAAGTTTCTAACTATATAAAGAAAGTGAGGAAAAGACAGTAGATTTTGCAATGAAATGATCATGTTTCTCTTATTACCCTTGATTTTGTTTCTATTTCACCCGACCTCCAATTACTCAGAACCTGGATACATTGAACACATGCGTACATTGAACACTTTTTCATTTCCCGTGAGTGTTCAATGTAGACAGGTTCCACTGTAGTTGTTTTCTTCACGTATAATACTCTTAATAGTCCACTACTGATTATATACCGTGGGAGATGGAGTTGACCTACCCTGGCTCGTTTTATAGGCGACGGTTGTGGTGATAGACTTTCGCTTAAGTTGCTTAAGTTGCTGCAAAAAGTCTTCGAAATATATTCTTATTTCAAAGTCAAATTCGATCTCAAGGACCAGCCAATACTATTTGTTCCTATTCCTTATAATGATGGACTCTACAGTAATACATCGTTGCAACACGGTGTGTCCCCATGCCTTTTTGCAGTACAATTTCAATTGTTTAAAATCAAAATTACAGTGTATAGGCCATCACTAAGTAGTAAGAGCCCATCTATTATAGAATCTCCAATGGGCTTGCACACAAACAAAAATGCCTTCGGCTCTTTTTTCCATTTCAAATTTCACAAAAACATAGTAGCTTCAAACCTACATCGTACGTATCAAATGTTAATGGATTTGCTTTAAATGCGGAATAGCTATAACTAAGAGTGCTATGGAGAGAAGGGTATTTGCAATTTCTACTTTGTTCAAAAGTTACTAAATGTGAAATTGGAAAATTGCACTTTTTTTTATTCATTTTCCAAATAGAATTTGAGAGAAGCAGTTATAAAACTTGAACGAATTAACTTCCCTCCATATTAATCTTTTCTCCACATTTGTAAAATGTGATGGTTTCCGGTTCACAATTGTGAGAAGAGGCTTTCTGTGAAAACACAATTTGCATGTTTTTCTCGTCTTCTTACCACAAACGTCTTACACCCTGCTGTGAGGGTACTTTTCTGGTGTGTAATGTATTCGTTAACAGAAGAAGACCTTTCAGACAATATATTATTTGAATGGGCTAAATTGTCATATAAAGCAGGGTAAATTGAAAACTGGGTTTAGAAAATCAACCCCTAAAGCTACCTTAAATGAATAAGAACGGAATTCAGCATGATGTTTTTGATGACCAGGCAAGGAGCGAGCAAGAATGTGGTAATGAGTGAATGAGAAAGACACCTTGGCACACAGAGGCAATTTAGTTCCATAATGTTTTCTTAAAAGGTGAAATGGAGACACTTCTGATTAAGTATTTAACACCATTTCGATTGACCTTTCAGGTGACAGCGACACAAGAATTGATGATACCAATTGTGATATCATACCATACATTAATGGTACACCATCCACATACAAGCCATACTCAAGTATCATACAGCACGATGAAAATAACAACTTTCACTTAAGTAGGTGAACCATATTATTGTATTGTTATTCATGATATGTCCTACAAATTTTCGTACTTTTTGAACTTGTTTTTTTTTCTTTTTCTATCGACATGACTATGGGGAAATAAGAATTCCTGTTGCACATGTGCGCAATTTGAAATTAAAACAAAAGTTTTTTTCCAAAAAGTGGTCTTTTGTCATTGTCTATAAACAATGACGGAGTATATTAGTAATATGTAGAAGAAGGAAAAGAGGACACGAAAGAGCAGAGCTTTTAAATCCAAAGAGGACCAAGGAATCTTCTAGATGCGTGGTATCCATAGAACGATCCACACATGCCCACTCTTTTAAAATGCTAGCAGGGTGCCACACCATCTTAGGGTTTCCTGAAAGGCACCAGCTTCTAGTGCACACCGCTGTGTAGGCTAAGAGGGTCGTGCCCTTGAGGGGTAAACTAGATGGTATGATAAACAGTGGGTGTATGCTTATTGTATTTTAAGTACTAACGGTTTACATGTACTTGCACTTATCCTTAATTCACTCCCAATGTCTTAGCTTTTTATTCCAAACAAACTGCACGTTTTTAAGTGGACATGCATCAGAGATAATGGGTATATGTAAACAAAGACGTTATTAAGCTATATATGGCTGTAGCCAAAAACAGCACTTGATTAGAAATTCAGAGGAAAGCAAAATTTGCAATATATTTCATGAAGAAATGTTAATGGGAAAATGGCAAACAACATTCCTTCAAAAAGTTTGCATAGTTATTCTTAATTTCCGAATTGCAGGCATTAGAATCACAGACAGAAACAACAATTTCAACTGTAACTCTTAAGAATGAATGGGTTAATATATTGCCATGAAGGAATGGTGCGAATGGGCGTACTGCTAGAAGAGAAAATGCCACCAGCTTAACCCTTTCAATGCTTAGATTACTTTCGGCCACAGCACAAGAATGCAAAGTGTCTTTTAAAAACATTTAAACCCTGTCACGTTAGTTGTATTGTATTGTATGTTTATTGACTGTAATTAAAAAAGTACAAAATCATAGCTGATACAAATAATAATAATAAAATACATACAAACAGAAAGCCGAAAGGCTGAACATAGTAAGAAAAACTGGAAACATAATGACTTAGTTACTTAAATTTGGAACTAAAACATAAAGCAAATACATGTACAAATACGATACGAATAGAATGGAATACGGACCGCTAAACGAAAAACTGAGCAGGATCAATTAATCAGAAATAAAGATAAACAAATCACCGGTCCCGAGTAATCTTCCTATACATCTTAGTGATGTAGTGGCTGGAGACAGCCCAAATTCTAAAAGCTGAGCTCAGGGGGGTGTCAATGGGTTGCTTCCCCATAAGGACATTAAAGATGTTCTGATGATCGTCAAGAGCTTTCCTAACATAATGATCATCGATGGTATTCAGTAATTCGAACATCTCGGTTCTGTCTCCCTCGAAAGCCGGACATTGCATAACCAAATGATTGACATCCTCTCTGATACCAAGGTAACACTCAATGCATACTTTATTGCTAAAAGAAAGGTTCTTAAGTCAATAATCGCTATCTTTGAGAAGACTACAGTTGCATACAAGTTTAGCCATAGTTTCGCACTCCCCAGTAATGGAGGGTACCAGATCGAAGATGATCAACCAGGTAAGGAAGAAAGGTTTATCAATAATCCTAAACATGAAAGTGTTAGGGCAGCTAAGGCTATATTCGTTGTCCTCCATCTGCCAAGCTATCTCCCACACCATACCTTTCCACTCAGCTTTAGTTAGATAACACCCGCAGTTTATCATGTTTAAACATTTCTCGAATATTCCATATTCCTTACAAACATTAAGTATTTCGCAAATAGGGCTATCAGATTCGTTTCTAGACAAAATGTCTTGATGGTCGTTATAGAAAGCAGCTTTATGAACTAACATACGTTTACAGATGGCATCATCAGGCATAACCAGAATTGTTCTAAGAAATAAAAGTTGTTTAACCTTAACAAAACGATCAATACTTATCCAACCTAGTGGGTAATATGCAGAGAAGTTAGGAGATCTATTCGGAAACCTTTGGCACTTCCTGCCTATGTACCTCTGGAATTTGCGTAGTAATTCTGTTTCGTTACTACGGAGTACCCACAACTCACTACCGTATGCTACAATAGGCATAATAATGGACCCAAAAGATAGTTGTGCATACTGACATGCAGACCCCTTTTTTCTTTATACCTATACTAGTAATGGAGTTGAACGCTCTACGACCTTGGCTTATTCTATCCTCAGTCCTACTAGTGAACTTTCCAAAAAGACAATTCTTGACACCAACATGATCATATTCATATTTTTCCTTGACTTTGTCTTTTCCAAGTCTAATGTTTCTGAATTTATAATTTCTTTCCGCTTCTCGTTTGCTCTCTCCATAAACCATAACAGCACTCTTGCTGGCATTGTAAAAGAAACGCCATTTGCAGGAGTAATTATAAACGAGATCAAGAGATCTGTCTAAGTGGTTCTTGGAACGACTGCATACAGACAAATCGATCCGCATAACCAACTGGTCCTGCAGGAATATCACTAATACGGATGCAAAGTCCAGAGTTTTCAATTTCTCTTAGAAGGGGATCTATGAAGGTGGCATATTTAAGGAGAGATAAAAAACCACCCTGATGTATCCCACATCGCATAACGTACCAGTACGAGTAACAACCTGCTAACCTAACCTTGCATCTGAAATCATGATAAGATTTGTAAAGCAGTCGCCACGTTTTGCCGACCACGCCCATATTACGTAACTGATAAGATAAGCCGTCGGTCCAGACACTATCAAAGGCCCGCTGCGTCAAAATAAGCAACGAAGACCTTTTTCTTGGTGTCCAGACTGGCGGCTATACCTTCCTGAAGTACCAAGGCCGAGTGTAGACAAGAGGCACCCTGACGACACGCACCTTGGAGATGAGATATAACTCCTTCGTCAGACCACCATCCGTTGACTCTCTCCCATATAAGGATCTCTAAGATCTTATTCATGCTAGAGAGCAGCGTAATACCCCTATAATTGTTAACATCAAGTGGGCAGGTATTCTTACCCTTGTACAGGGGTATTTGAGTTCCGCGTCTGAAATTGATAGGAATATACTCTGATTTGGTAATGCTATTGTAGATAAGCGACAAGATGTTAACTATACAGTCTCCAGCATGAATAAGATGTTCAGCAGTGAGACCATCGTGACCTGCTGCTTTGCCCTTTTTTTTAATTTTCAAAGCCCCACGAATTTCATCTACAGAAAAGTCGTCTTGTAAGAACCCATCTTCATCGTGCTCATTGCTCCATTCTAAACCCTTACCAGAAACATGACGGTAATGATTGTCATCAAAGGTAGGAGATGATCTGGGTTGAGATATATTATCAAAATGTTTTCGCCAGACTTCAACTACCTCTTCGATTTCATAGACAACAACATCAGAATCATTTCGTATGGCATAGACTTCACTTTGAGAAGAGCTCCTGACCTTCTTGATCTTTTTCCAAAAGGACTTTTTGTCACTGATGGCAGCTTCGATAATCTCGTCGACATCCTTTTTATCGTGAGACTGTTGAAGACGCTTAAGGTGATGGGAACCATTGCAAGCCAGTTAAAAGCCCTGTCCCAAAACACACCTCAAAGCAGCATAATCCTATAACTAGGTGTATCTCCAGGTTCCTGAGTGTTATCAGGTAGAGAATATCATCGCCACGTGTCATTATTCAATCCATATTCTGTTTTATTTTAAAATTTACAACTTTTTTTTCGAATGACATATTCTCATTAATTACACAGTTGATGGTTACTGTAGTTTCACAGATACCTTAGGGATGTCATTGACTATGCCCAATCAAAAGAATTTTTTTGATTTTTTACTGCTGAAGACTTTTACGGGCCATAACATTTGAAAATTTTAGTGAGATACCGTGTGTGTGGAGCCTATAAACCAGTCGTGGTTCAGCAAGGACAGGCCTGTTTGTCCCTTGTGTGCTAGGGACAAAAGACAGCCGTACAAAGACACACATCAGTGGTCGCGCGTCACACTCAAAACAAAGACGAAGGTCCGGTTTGCTATAAATAGTTGATAATTTTTCTAGCTTTACGGGCCTAATTCACTTGGGGTCAAGATTTCTCAATAGAATTTTCAATGTTATGGCCTGTAAAAATCTTCAGGAGTAAAAAATCAAAATATTACTTCTTATTGGGCATAGTCAATGATATCCCTAAAGTAACTCTGAACCTGCAGTAACCATCACCTGCGTAGGTTATGAGAATATGTCATTTGAAAAAAAAGTTGTAAATTTTGAAATAAAACAGAATATGAATTGAATAATGACAGTTGGCGATGATATTCTCTACCTGATAACACCCAGGAACATGGAGATACGCCTAGATATAGGATTATGCTGCTTTGAGGTGTGTTTTGGGACAGGGCTTTTAACTGGCTTGCAATGGTACCCATCACCTTAAGTTCTGATAGAAAAGATTTCCTAGCCGACTTATGATTGATATACAAAGAATCAAAAGGATCTCTAGGACGACCAGCCTCTCTCCAAGCACGATGGCAATCAACCTTATGTCTCTTAAGATCGGTGAGTTGAGAGTTCCAGAAGGGCTTAACGTTTTTCCTAAATCTAGTACGGGGTAAACTCTTACTGGATTCAACAAGGATGCCAACAAGGCTATCGATGGCGGAGTCAATCTCCATAGGATTGTTAAGTTTGCCTAGGCAGGTAGTGTGAAGTGACCCTAGTTTGTCACTTGTTAATTCATTGTACAACTCAAAAACATTAGGATTGTTCCATTTGATCCTGTTAGCAGGAGGTTTGCATTTAACCATCCGTGGGAGGCATTGGATATTAAGGGAGACATGCACTGAGTAATGATCAGATGTATTAAGAACATCGTCTTTAAGTACCTCACACTTGGTTAGGTGACATCTGAGACACTCCGGTATAGCTATATAATCTAGAGTGGAAACACCCATGCCTCCCTTAAAAGTAATAACAGGGCCTTTGGCGCAATAGTCTAAGTTGGCAGGAAACATGGATAATTCATTAAAGAAGTTATTTACAATATAGCCTTGCTTAGTAGGTTTACGATTAGATCTGTAACCTCCTAGGTGACCAACGTCCCCGTTGAAGTCGCCACAAACTATGCAAAGTGAACCATCTTCTCTAGCGTTAATAATTTCGGATATTTCGTCTATGGCAATGTTAAAGTCATCGGATGAGCCTTGAACAGGAAGGTACACAGTGTAGATGTTGATAACCCGTTTAGAAGAAGTCTGGATTCTAATCCCACACACACGGTTGTGGACTATGTCTGTGATAGGTGAGATACCTGAGAGGTTCTTCCGCCAAAGAATGGCAACTCCTCCCTGACCTCTCCTAACACCAAAGGTCTCTGACCCAGAGTGTCGACTCGACCGACTAATACAATTAAAATCATGAGCCAGATCATTTAGTTTGAAGAGGTTATTGGCGTGTAACCAGTGTTCAGCGATACCAACAATATCTTTGTTCTGAAGTAGGAAGTTAAGGTAAGGAACAGAAGTCAGGAGACCTCTAGAATTCCAGCATGAAATTGACAAAGTATTGTTCATTGTATTGCGACTATTCATACTATCACCTTTAACACAAGCGATATACAAGAAATGAAACAAAATGTTAAGTAGACCGGTCAGAGGTTTCATGGTACAAACTCACAAACATAGCGAAAATAAGACATAGAGCTCTGCAATGCCTAGGAATACATCTGAAAGCAGACATGTGAGGAATATCATCCGTCAAAAGAATTATGCCTGACAGGTTGGAACCATAGGTCTATAACTGGAGCTAGTAGAAATTTGCTAACAGCCTCATAGGGTATTGCTATCCATATATGATAGGCTTTGTAGACCTGAAGAAATATGCATACACGCCTGCACGCAGGCAGGTAGACCTCAAACACTAGGAATGTGTTGAAGTTAACAAGCATGTTAACAAGATAAAGATTAACTAACCAGCAATTGTTGTACAAAGAGGAAACATGTAACTGGCTACACGCAGGTAGCAGACTGCATTGTACAACTTGAATGTAAATATAAACAAGGTTAGAGTAAACAAAATAAATACAGAGAGTTGCATGACTTGGATAGCTCTCGGTGAGTACTCTCAGACGAACTACACGTAAACATATGCCAGGGTTCCAGTCATTTTTCAGCTTTTTTATATCATTTTGAATTGTCAAAATTAGCCAGCAGCAGCATAAGGGTTAATGTTGATGACTACAATCGTGATGTAAACAACACGAATCAGGCAAGATATTAAAAAAACATAAATAGTAAAAAGAAGTGTACTTCCATAATCTTCCAAAATAATGAAATAGCAATTTTACTGCACTATATATGTTTCCGGTAATGAAAATATTCTATGCCTTCTTCAGCCACCCATTTTGTGCAGTAAATGTTGCTCGAAATTACTTTTGACTATGAGGGATACGGAGGAAAGTCTGATACTTTATTTTCAACGTGACGCAGTTCCGAAGTAAAGTGATATAAAAGGGGAAAGAGCAAAGATTTTGTTTCACTTTTAACTAAAAGGCATAAGGAGTTGTTATGTGCATCAAGGGCCTGTACAGATGACCGTGTGGTCCAAGGCGCCGCCACTGACTGCACGCTGTCTCTCACCACTGCCTGGGTTCGAATCCCGGTTCTGGGCATGTGAGAAAGTTGCCAGTGACTTGAGGTTAGGCTACCTACAACTGGCTAGTCACGACTTAGCCACAATTGGCATAAAAGTGACGAAAAACGAAATTCCAAAATCTAAATATACACATCAAAGAGAGCAACTGTTAGACAGACTATAATGAAAAAATACAATACTATTAGTTACACCCTGTTGGTAAGTGGAATCCGGCCTGATATCCAAACGAAGTCATCCATATATCTCACGAGGCGGAGACGAGTGGGATCTGGATGACTGAGGGCGGATAGCAGGCCGGATTCCACTTTCCAACAGGGCGTAACGAATGTATCACCTGCTCTTTCATGCTAAGTAAAAAGAACAAATAAATCTCAATGAGCCGTGAGCCTGAGAAGAAACTCTTAATAGGGCCTCAACTAGAGAGCCAGCGCAGACTCCCTGCCGCGGATTTGACAGTGAAGCATGGGGGAAAATCAACAAAAACAATCCATATCTGTTCTGACTAGTCTTATCTTGAACTTCCATGCGATTCTACCGATATTCATACTCTAGTCAGCCAACTACGACTAAAAATGAAGCTGAGGCGACGAACTGAATGAGCACGTGCTTTTGGCCATTTTTCACACAATGCCCATGCGCACCGGTGGAGGTCAGAACGAGGCTGGTGACCTTTAGGCTGTCAGAGTGGTGATATCAAATTAAATTGGTGCTCCAAGTCGTAGTATTGGATGTTGCCGTGTGGTATTGAATCTGCAAAGGGTGAACGGCTCCAGATCTAACACCTATTGACCAATCAGCATCAAGAATCATAGCAGAGCAGGTGTTAATGTTGATGTCTACAATCGTGATGTAAACAACACGAATCAGGCAAGAAATTAAAACAACATAAAAAGTAAACAAATATACCTTGATGATCTTCTAAAAAAATGAAATAGAAATTGTATTGCACTATGTTTGTTTTCGTTAATGAACATATTCTCTGGCTTCTTCAGCGACCCATTTTGTGTAGCAAATGTTGCTCGAAATTAACCTACTTCTGGCTAAGAGGTATACGGAGGGAAGTCTGATATTTTATTTTTAATGTGACGCAGTTCCGAAGTTGTGTGATATAAAAGAGGAAAAAGCACTTTTTTCACTTTTGGCTTAAATATAAAAGGAGTTGTCATATACCACACAGTGGGGAAGTATCAACCAATCATAAGCCAGTAATGCTGAATACTTATTCTGATAAAATACTGTAAGAGTAGATTCTGAGATTCCACACAGCCCCATTGCATTGCTAATGAGAATTTACAGTAATAAAAGTTGGCAGAAACAAACAGCTGGTCAAGCTGGTCAAACAAAAATGCATACCTTCTCGCTCCCTTCGCTAAAAGATGGTAGTGCCAGCCCGTCCCGCTGGTTACTCAATATATGGGGCCAATCGACTGGCACTAACATGAGCATAATGTGACTCACTAAATTGATATCCATCACAAGATGGCGGTTATTTTATTTCAATACAGGCGGTAGTTGATCGAATATGTGTTAGATGTATTTTGTTCCTATTTACACCCTTTACACCATATGATTATCTGTTGTATATGTATATTTTTGTATCTGATGATATAGTCGATAGATATACATTACATTACAATTTACTGACACCATGATTACTGTTTCACCCGATAGGTGTCGCAACAAGTTTTCTTACAATTCAGTTAGGATAGGTAGTCATAAGCTGACCAAGCCTCATTTTGAATTCCAACCAAGGGTATGCATTCTTAATCACTCCTACGCCCAAAAGATGCCGCCACATATCCACTGGTAGAGAGTAGAGCATGACATCTTGGGTAAAAAATGCAGTGTCTGCATTTTCTGGTTACTACTACAGATAATAGATGGTGCCACAGGTTTTCTATTATACAATGGCTGACGTCAAGTACGAAATTAACGCAGATGGTAACACCGCTGTTAGTGATATCAAGGCTGGTAACACGCTAGATAAAACGATGTGCATATGTCATGTGTGAAACCCATATATTTCCATGTTATGTGTGTTAAGTGGTCATGTTTCATATAACCTTTTCAAAAGATTCTTTCTGAAAATATCAACTTGAGTATTGATAAGGCAATGCTTTTATTTTAGAATTTTAGAAATTAACGAAAAAAAACTGTTTTCACTAATAGACTGCATATCCCAAGTAACAAAAGGAATCATTATGGCATCTTAGTCATATTGGTAAGTGTCCAATGAGGCTTTCTGACACAGTGTGATGACGTTAGATGTCTTAAACCTGGTGCGCAGAATATTGAACAAATCATTGTTTCCAGAATATGCAGCCAGCAGCATTATTAACAACCTATTTAACCAAAACAAAGAACTTCCTTTCTCACCTGCCCCTGAGCAATTGCCTTCTAGGAACATCCTCCTGCAGGATACCTTTATCATATACTGAATAGATTTTATCAGGGTCTAACATCATGATACTATAGATGGGTCAATATTCCTGTACTTACAGTGAGTCTTCTTTCGCTGCTTAATAGTATAGTACTAGCTGCAACCCGTGCACAGCACAGGCATAAACACAGCATCTTAGTTTTATGAGATAAGAACAGCTAACAATAGCAGCCAAGGGAATGTCTCTTTGTTATTTGTTTAACAATGTCGTGATTTCGGGACCAACAATTACAATTTTAATAATCTTAAAAGACTATATGACTGCCTTTCTAAATGTCTAAAATTTGTTATCTTAGGCCCAATCATAAGTGAGAAATCATCAAATGAAAATGGATATATTTGGCCGAGAATGGCGGAGAATCAAAACTTGTGTTAAAGGCGTTTTCATTCAATGATTTCATTGTGATTACTGTGCCTAAAATTACGACGATTTTGATATATTTAAACAGAACATATTAGTCTTTCTAGATATATAAATTTTCTTGTCTTAAGCCCAGTAATGTATAAATGCAGCTTATATGATGTTTTGTGGCTGAGATGATATATTGTAGGAATTGACCACGGGAGGTAGGTGATTGTGTCAACACCTTGGTGCCAGGCATGGTGCCTGGCCCAGTCAGCAGCCAAAATCTTGCCCTATATTTTGGCTGCTGACTGGGCGGGGCACTGGTATTGCCACCACAATAACCTTCCTCCCGTGATTAATTCCCATTATATCACAAGCCTTACAAACATGTTTTTTGGCAATTATTTTGCTTTAAATGAAGATCTAAACTTAGCTGTTGTTGTAACATTCTGGATTGTGCAAAAATCAGAACATCATAAAACAATAGGATTTCCTATTGTTGGAAGCATGTGCATGTGTGACGCTCCCATTGTTGAGGGAGGAGTTTGTTTACAATAATAACCTCCTCCTTCAACAATAGGTGGGTATCACATGCACATGCTTCCAACAATAGTAAATCATATTGTTCTACGACGTTCTGAATGTTGTACAATACAAAATGTTGCAACAATGTGCTCATCCTTAGTTCAGTTTAGATCTTTATTTAAAACAAAAAAAACTTCATAAAAACATTTTTGTAAGTTATTTTTACTTAAAACCTAGCCATCGCAAAATCATATTTCTATGTTGGATAGAAATATGTTGGCTAACCCATGATACTCATCCAAGAATTTATTTTATCAAACGGTTATAGTCTGTCTGACTCAAGTTTTTGCAATCGCTTTTCCCACTTTTTTGTGACAAAACGTTCGAGTTAGACATCCAAACTTGGCAAACCTCTTTGGAGCACTACTACGTGTATGTACAAACATACTTTTTGTCTCAGCTCCGCAAAATGATCATTTTGCTCATTAGTTCCTATTGTAAAATGTGCACATTGCCGACACGACGATCTCGCGTGTTTGTCTGTTGCGAACAATACAAACACGCGAGATCGTATTGTTGGCAATGGACACATTTTACAATAGGACCTAATGATCAAAATCAACATTTTGAGGAGTTGAGACAAACAATATGTTTACACATATACGTAGTAGTGCTCCTAACATGTTTGCCAAGTTTGGATGGAAAACTCGAACGTTTTGTCACAAAAAAGTGGCAAAAGTGATTGCCAAACTCGAGTCAGACAGACTATAGCTACAGAAACATTTCCACCAACGAAATAGATGACATACTGTTCGTAGCTTTATTTTAATTTGTAAATATGGAATTCTGGCAACTGAAATTTCACTGACAATTATTATAATGGGGGAGGGGGGGGAGTAGCCAGGTGGTTATGTGTCGGATTAGCAATCAGTAGGTCGCTGGTTCAATACCCGGCTGGGGCACACTGGTCTGTCCTTGGGAAAGATAGTGTATTCCATATTGCCTCAGTCTACCAAACTGCAAAATGGGTACCTAGCTTTAATAAGGCAGTGCTTAGAGCTTGTGAGCTATATGCTGCCAGATGCCCTGGAATATAATCTGGGGGATTAAAATGGTTTCCGTGCGTGCAGGCCTGCTAGGGGAGGAAGGTCGTGTGAACATTTCGCTGGATACAAGACTATAAACCGAATACCTTTACCATTACCTTTATAATGGAAAAGTGTTAAAAGGTAAATGGTAAAGACCTTGATAGATAATATTGATCCTGCCCTACAACTCAACTCTTCGCAAGTCCTCGGTATGTAGAAAATCTATCCGTGTCTTCTTTATAATGTGAATAGCGTATTTCGCCTGGAACCAAGACTTAGTATATCACTCAAACAATATGAGAAATAGGTCAAGACTTTGGATCTAGAAGACAGTGGAGAAAAACGATTCAGATATGATATACACACACACACACACACACACACACACACACACACATATATATATATATATATATATATATATATATATATATATATATATATATATATATATATATATATATATATATATATATATATATATATATATATACATATGTATAACTATTCACACACATAAAACAGAAATAATTCTAAAAGAATACCATTCCATTCGTTTTCGTTTTTAGTGTTTCTATATCTTGTTTCTGTACCAAATATCCCAACATAACCACATTTCTGAACGTTTTTCCGCCAGGTGTTTTATGATTAATCGATATTTAAGTGGGTTCATAACACTTTCATTACTTCCACTAGAACTGCTCATCATGCCACGAAGAGCTAGAGAGCAAATCACCTGAGTAGCTTGCAAGTGAAAATAGCTTTTCAGCCTGGTAAACATTGCATTAATCAATATAACACTGAACGTCGTTTCATGTAGCTAAGGTACTACCAAATATGTGACGTCATTCTGACTTCCTGGTTACCATAACAATTTTAAAGCCAGAGTGTACACATTGATAAAGATATATCAATATAGAATAAACAATTGTTGACAAAATGTGGTCGAAGTGGTCGATGAAAAAACATGTGATTCTCAAAAGACTTAACTTGTTGATTTTAAGTATTTTATTATGCAAGATGTTCTACTCATGTAGGGTACCTCTTTGGCAGTCAGGGCATACATGGGGTTTCAGCCTGAAGTGTTTGTTCGCCAATGTTTTTCTGTATCGCATTATTCTGCTGGCGAAGGAGCAGGGCAGATGCTGAAACCGCTTGTGCAATAGTACACAACACAAAAATTGAGATGAAAATTGCTGTGATTTCAAGATGTCTACGAGTCATTCTAATATGTTCAATAGCATACAAGTACAGCCAAGGTGAGTACTGAAGGTTCACAAAAGTTTGTGTAGAGTCAATTTTGCGAATTAACTGAAATTCAATTTTTGAGTTTTTTATTTTTGCAAATTGGCCGCAACATGGAGTGTCAGCTACATTGTATAAACCAACATTGGCAGGAGGTGGCTATATGTCCATGTTTCTATTATTAACACCATAGCGTTTTATGCACTGTATAATCAAATAATGTACATTAAAAGACATCCAGCGTGTGTCGTTTTTGTTCTAAACCCTGTTGTTGATGATTTTAACAAATCGTATCATGTTTTCCAGTCTAATACTTTCATTGTGCATTTGATTTATTGATGTCTTATGTTAATTGGTTAACTCAGGTTTGTGAAATTGATGTTTCACTACATTTTCTCGCGTAATAAATAACACTTTTACTGAATTATAAGCAAATGTGCCTTGGTTTCTATCATCATCACCATAGTGTTTCATGTATAATCAATTAATGTACGCTAAAATACATCCAACGCAGGTCATATTTGTTTAAAACCAATTGTTGATCTTAACAAATCTAATCATAATTTCCAGTGTAATACTTTTATTGCACATTTAATTTGTTGATATCTTATATTAGATGGCTAACTTAGGTTGGTAAACTTAATGTTTCAACTTATTTCTTCAATTAAAAAATGATGTTACACCTTAACTGAATTCTACGCGTTTTTTGTTTATTTCTCCTAATGTAATGAGTTTTCATAGCCTATTAACATACTTTGGTTAATTAAAGTCTTTTTATTTGAAGTAAGCTTTTGTAATCACCATCGTTAAATAACCTTGAATGCTCTTTTCATTATAATACATTTCTACTTTTTGAAGTATGCTTTTGTAATTACCATTACATTCAAAAAACATACAATATAATTCTTTGCGTGGTTCCTTTTTTTAGGTCAATTGCCACCTTTGAAGTATGCTTTTGTAATTACCATTACAGTCAATAATTATACAATACAATGCTTTACCTGGTTCATTTTAGGTCACTCGTCTCCTGGAAATGTTGCACTCAATAAACCGGCATACCAAATATCTACTAGTTCTGCTGGAGTCCCCTCTCGAGCTGTTGATGGAAGCAGAAATCCAGTGTGGGGTGATGGATCGTGCACCCACACTAAAAATCACACGTCTCCTTGGTGGATGGTGGACCTTGGAGAAATGTACGATATTGGCAATGTCAAAATAACCAACCGCTATGGGCAAGGTAAGTACTACGATTTTTCCCTATCAGCGGGGGCTATTTTTAACCATTATGTTGCTGGTGACTAATTTGGCCAATACAAAATGAAGCAAAAAAATTAAAAAGGACTGAAAACCTACTACATGGGTACTCAACCGAGAGCACCCAGCGAGAGTTATCTAATGAATACCAACTTGACAGGGTAAAGCTGTTTTTGAAATATATTTGCATTCTTGTGCTTTGGATGAAAGTAGCCTCAGCATCGAAATGGTTAATTAATGCAAACATGTAAGACCCAAATGCCTTTAAGAAAGTAGTGGACCACTATCATGTTGGTTTTAATTTCAAAGCTCGCCATAAGTGCTATGAGTTGAATACTAGTATCCAAGTGTTCTAGTCATTTTACAGCTTTTTTGCATTAATCTATTTTCAATGATTACTTTAAAAATGATTTATGAATATGCATACATGCTGGCTTTAATGGATATTAATGGATGCTTATTGATATGAAAATCATTTATTGTTGTCAAGCAGATACATTAATGCATTGGTATTGGCAAGGCCCATCATACCATGAATATTAGATGCAAATATGGAGGAAGGTTGAAGTAGATATTGATTGTTAAATGCTCTTCTGTCTCAAATAAGATATATAATTAATCATTTTTTAAAATGTTTTGCTAAAAAAAACTTTATGATAAATTTCAAGTGATTCACGATACAGATCAATCTTAGCATAACATGATAGAGTGCAAGTATCATTAATTAAATTTTAAAGGCATTCTAAAAATGAATAAAAGTTATGATTAGGTACACTGCATTTTTGAGTTAGATATCTACTTTGATATCTAATTTTCAAATAAAAATAAATAATTGATTACCCATTAACATTTAGCATAGATTACTACTTATATTATACTATATGATGTGATACTATTTCCAGCTTGGGTTAGATTGAGAGACGTCACAATATCGGTAGCTACAGACATTGACGTCACACAACCTGACAAGCAGAAGATGGATATATGTCATCACCACACAGGCCAGATATCAAAAGGAGCCACAGTAGACATGGAATGTGAGGCTTATGCTCGTTATGTCATGATCAGCATCCCTGTAGGTTTTCTCACACTTTGTGAAGTTGAGATTTATCCAAAAATCAGAATGGGTAAGGAAAATGACTTTGCATATTGAGATTTCATCTAACAGCAATACATGAAAATAGTGCAGCTCTCAATATTTAGGAAAGCATAACAAGTCAAGTTATTGCCTTTGCCCTATTGATATCAAATAAAACGTATAACCTACATATTTTGTCATTCCTATTGATAAGATGTAATAATTTATCTCATTCCTTCAAAAAACACTCCCTACAAGTTATACCTTTTTAACTCTCAGATACATATGATATCAACTTTAATGAAATTAGACTAAGATACATGATTTGCAAAGATGCTGTTGTCACCCTAAAAGAATATTACGTCATATAACCTTATATTGGAAATAGTCCTCTTTCCATGATGAACATGGTATTTAGACATACACTTTTTGAAAGAAAAGAACATATAGTTTCCATGTAGCATATTAAGAATAAATTAAAATATTTTTAAAAAAATGGAAAGCACGTTAATTGTCATGAGAACTACTGTTCTGAATATCTCTTTATACATTTGCAATATGTTATGCATATCCCAGTTTACCTTTTCTAAGAGTTTGCTTTTATTAAAGACAGAGTTTGTGTGAAGAGTTTCTGTGAAAACTTGTAAACACGTTAACTATCCGGCAAACCACCATTCTGAACAACTATGTATACATTTGCAATTTCTTATGCATATACTAGTTTCACTTTTCTGATAGTTTGAATTTTCTCTAAACAGGGTTTTACCGTGTTGCACAGGGATCAAAGCCAGCAGGAACCCCCATTTCGACACACGACACCAATCTCCCAACTGGCTGTGCCATAAAATGTAACCGCAACAAAGACTGCTGCTACTTTGCCCACCACACAATATCCGGAGACTGCCAGATCTATGGGTGCACAAACATCACAATGGAATTGGCTGATGGCTACGAGTTCTACAGAGATTACAAGGGATGAAGATAATAACCAAGATCAGTAAAGACAACGATATATATATATATATATATATATATATATATATATATATATATATATATATATATATATATATATATATATATATATATATATATATATATATATTTGGAATTTTGGTTTTTCGTCAAAGTTATGCCAATTGTGGCTAATTTGTGACTAGCCAGTTGTAAGTAGTGGAGGAAACCGGAGAACCCGGCGAAAACAACCGCCTAGCCTGAAGTCACTGGCAACCTTCTTACATGCCTAGACCGGGATTCGAACCAAGGCTGTGGTGAGAGACAGCATGCAGTCAGTGGCGGCGCCTTAGACCACACGGCCGTCAGAGCAGGCCCTATATATATATATATATATATATATATATATATATATATATATATATATATATATATATATATATATATATATATATATATAAATTATTTATGTATGCATGCATATATATATATATATATATATATATATATATATATATATATATATATATATATATATATATATGTATGTATGTATGTATGTATGTATGTATGTATGTATGTATGTATATATATATATATATATATATATATATATATATATATATATATATATATATATATATATATATATATATATATATATATATTTATATATATACATACATATATATATATATACATATGTATATATATATATATATATATATATATATATATATATATATATATATATATATATATATATATATATATATATATATATATATATATATATATATATATTTATAGTCCACTCTGGAGGAATCTTGACTTTCTATAGATGTACACTGGACAAGGAGCAGAACCAGGCTGTCTTAATGTTTTAACCCATAAGTGCTCAGAGCAGCCAAAAGCAGCTTCGCAATTGTATTGATATTTTACAGGCAAAAGCAGTCGAGAAAATATTTGATGGAAGAATGTCAATCTTGATATTAGCCACAACTCTCTTTGAAATATTTTGTAAAATCATTCTCAATTTCAAAGTCATTGTTAGATATCTCATAATTCCAGACGACAATTTCTCGAGGAACACTTAACTATTAACTTGGTTAATATCTATCAGGATTCTCCGCACAATAATCACAAGGGGAGAACTTAGAGATTCAATTACTGAATGTTGTTAATAGCTTTTGCAGTAGTGGTCCAATTGGAATTTATTTTTGAACCTAGCTAGATAATGGTTGTATCTTATATCATTAGTGATGCCTTACATCGGGCAGCCTATCCGAAAGATGAACTCAGGGTGGTAATGATAATAATTACTATTTGATATAGCGTCCTTTCCACCTTTAATGTCCAAAATGTGCTTTAAAGAATAATCAGTGGGCAGATGTTTATGGTCAATATAGTCAAACTCCTTTCGAAATAGCAATGTTTTCAGCTGTTTTTTGACGTTTTGCACACTATCAGCAGCCTTGATGTTGTCAGGAAGCTCATTCCAAAGGCGTTGTACATAGGAACAGTACGCTCCGTCGCCAAACCTTTTCAGATTAGTGTGTGGTATCTTTAATAAGTTTTTTGTGTTTGATCTCATTGTTCTCGTATTGGCATGTTTGACTAACAGTTCCCTCAAGTATAGAGGGGCACATCCGTGTATGCATTTGAAAGTCAAAAGCAGAATATTGAACTCAATCCTTTTACCTGATGGACAGCCAGTGAAGATCTTTTAACTGGTATAGTGTTTGTAGTATAGTGTATGTCAATGGAAAAAAATAATTACTGGACCATACACAAACTTTAACTTAGTGCATATTGATGAGTAGAACATATCATACGATTAAAGCATTATATTTGCTGGAATCTCTTAGAAATTAGGCAGTTGCATAAAGAGAACAATTACCGTGCTATTCATTGAGGTAGTCTTGTCTACAACTAGTTCATAACGTCATGCCTAAATCAGGTATGTACGGTATGCTTATTCTTCAAATGATAACCTATTGGTTTACTGATAAGTAACATTCCACTGGAATAGTAGTATCTTTCAATTATTTAATCTGGGGCAAATTAGTAATATGTTATCGAGATTCTTACTTCCCTACCTAGTTTAGAAGAAGGACTTTGAGAGGACAGGAGTAGAACCATGATATATATATATATATATATATATATATATATATATATATATATATATATATATATATATATATATATATATATATATATATATATATATATATATATATATATATATATATATATATATATATATATATATATATATATATATATATATATATATATATATATATATATATGTGTGTGTATATATATGTATATATACATATACATATATATATATATATGTATATACATATATATATATATATATATATATATATATATATATATATATATATATATATATATTTATATATATATATATATATTTATATATATATATATACATGTACCTTTCACAACTTTCAGTGATATGAAAATAAATGTACTTATTGAGAAGAGAAATAAATTCTGTTTTAAATCGAAGTATATCTTGTTTCTTTTCATCAAGCACACGTTTATATACACACATATATATATATATATATATATATATATATATATATATATATATATATATATATATATATATATATATATATATATATATATATATATATATATATATATATATATATATATATGTATATATATATATATGTGTGTGTGTATATATATGTATATATACATATACATATATATTTATATATATGTATATACATATATATATATATATATATATATATATATATATATATATATATATATATATATATATATATATATATATATATATATATATATATATTTATATATATATATATATTTATATATATATACATGCACCTTTCACAACTTTATATATTTATATATATAAATATATATATACATACATACCTACAACCATACATACATACACACACATACGGACATACATACATATGTTCATACATATATGCATATAACACATATACATAACCCAGTAGAGATCAGCGTTCGTCTGCCTTCACTGATTTTATCCAGGATAAAAATGGTGACGTACAGCCACGTGGTCATATTTCCTTATCTCATGTACTCAGTCAGGCTTTGAACTAAAATGGCCTTACTCGTTAATCTCTAGGTGGTCTGTTTCTTCTTCCGCAGAAATAAACACGGCCGATTTATTAGCTGTGAACGAAACTGCTGTTTTATGTACAATTTCCTCACAACTTCTAGTGTTAGATATATCACACATGTATCAAATCAAAATCGACTTTAACCCCTATGCTGCTGGGGGCTAAATTTGCCAAAACAAAATGATGCAAGGAAATTGGAAAACGACTGAAACCCTGGCATATGGGTACTCATCTGTAAGTACTCAGTGAGAGCTATCCAATAAGTACCAACATAACAGGGTTTAGATGGTTTTTAAAAGATCTTTGCGTCATTGTGCTTTGGGTGAAAGTAGCCTAAGCATTAAATGGGTTAAAAGAAATTACCAAATCGGGGTGCATACTGTAAATCACTTAAATATGGCGTGAACATTAAATAGCGCAATTACGATACTGCCCTGGATAGTGTTATCTATTTATAGCGGTGAACGGGAACAGCAGCAGCAAGTTTAATTAAGAATTTTATAAAGACGGGAATTTTACAGTAGCGCATATGGGCAGAGCGCTATTATCGCTACCTTATTGTTCCCGCTATACTTAAGTGATTTACAATATCTTAAATGCAAGTGATACGATGATTCAATCTGGCTTAAAGATTAACTCACAAAGGAAATGTAAAAGGGCTATTTGCAGGATGTAATAAAAGAACAGGCCATTGAAAAGCGTATATTTCATGGTGCAGTTACATTGTGAAAGATAAAGCTCTCGTTGCGAGAAAGGATCAAATCAAGCTTGTTCAAGACCAACATACTTGTCACAGAACATGAAACTTTTATTGCAAAGCATTTCTTCCTATTACTCATAGGTTGACATTACAGGAAATGTGCACGGAGGCTACCGTAGCAAGGTCCCCAAATGTGGAATCATCCCTACTGTAAGTGGCTGGGCTGGGCTGTGCTTCCTGCTTAGCTGCTCCCCTGCGAATCCAATGCATCCGCATCTTTATAGGTCAAATCAAATAAGCTATTTGAGGGGCTGTTACACAAAAGGAGACAGCCTCACAGATTTCCCCTTGTAGAAGAAAACATAGTGTAAAAGCAGTTTTAATGGAATTGGCAACAAAAAGTGGGATATTTAGGTAAGGAAGTATATGATACACCAGCTTCCAGCTTAATATAGGAGTTATAGCGTGCTATTGAGGGCTGAAGGTTGTATTTAGTGACTTTCAGAAGATCTATGTGACCATTTCCTCTCATGGAGCTAAAATTGTTCGTTTTCGTTATGTCATATTTCAATCCTAATAATCGAAATTAAAAGTTATACATGGTGATGCTTCATATGTTGAAAATAAACCAATATAACAGAAGTAATGATAAAAAATGTTACCCCTACCCCCATAATTGTGACCATTTTTTGCAATCCTGAGAGGTCATTTGCACCAAATAGTATTTAGGTTGATAAAAAAAATTGCCCAACACTTGGAAATTAGCATCCGGCAGTTTCGTTGTTCTTAGGGTATGTACATTGCATTTCCATCATAAAACCATGCAGGAATCAACATTGCAAGGTTCACATACTTGGCATATAGGGCTGGCTAGTAGACTATAATCGCTGTTGCTTGTTAACTGCTACAAGGGCGTCGACATTTTTTGCATTCCAAGTTAACGATTTGACTTTAATCGCAGGAAAACAATATGTTTATCCTGTGGGTACATGCATATTGGGTGTACTACATGACACTATAGACAATGGCTGCGGGAGGACTTCGTCGGTATTCCATATCGCAAGATTTAGATTTCGAACAATAAGTAAATTTTGATATATTCCGGGAGGGGGAAACGATTCACTAGTGCCGGGACACTATAGGCAAGGGCAACGAGAAGACCTCGTCGGATTTCCATATCGCAATATTTAGAGTTCGAACAATAAGTAACTTTTGATATATCCTGGAAGGGGCAAACGATTCACTAGTGCCGGGAGTTTTCGGCTTCCTAGTAATCCCCGAAGGCGAAAGCGGCAAATTTGTCTCAAGGATCTAGGAGTTGAGGATACACCAATAAGGACTTTTTTAACCTCATCAGTCAATGACGACTCTTTTTCTATAGCTTCTATATCAAAATGTTCCGCTGCTTCTAGGAGAATTGCAAAAACTTTCGGAAATTCATAGGTGCGTTCGAGCTGCTTCAGGACCCCATACGCATCGGTCAGTTTGAATAGCCGGGAGGGTGCTCTAACGTTCACCCGCCCACCATGTCTGATTAGTGTATGAGTCAAGTCGAAACACATATCATCATTATACGTTAGATACTCGAGTAAAGGGGACAGGCATGGTGTAGCATACGACATGAACTTTGCATGGTAGTTTGGATCGGCCCCGCTTGATAGAAGTAGTTCGGCAATTTCCGCCTGGTTCCGTACGCCCACCGAAGAGCAGAGAAGCATCAGCGGTGAGACGCCATCTTCGCTCAACTCGTTGACGTCACAGCCTCGTGCAATAAGTAGGTCACATATCTCAAGGCGGCCAGACGTGATGGCGGTCTCCAAAGGAGTGTGTTTATAGTTATTAGGTCGCGTCGTCTCGGCACCATGATCAAGCAACAACTTTGTAATCTCAAGACTACCACTTTGGATTGCATGATGCACGACAGTTTTCTGATCAAAACGAGGCGGACATTGAGCATTGACACTGGCACCATATTTCAGCAATAGCTTAATTGCATCCATTCTATGCTGTTTGCAAGCTTTCATAACTAACGTCATGCCACTACGGTTGAAAGAATCGGGGTCGGCGCCATATTGCAAGAGTAGCTCTAAACATTCCAAGTTTTCCAAAGGTACAAGGTTGATTTCATAACCTAAGAAGTATTTGTGGTTCGGCTTCGCTCCGTGTTCCAATAGCATTCTGACGCAGTCTGTATGATTATTATCTATGGCAAGATTCAACGGATCTATAGTGAGATATCCTAGCCGCTTGCTGCATTCCGATACATCCGAACCACCGTCGCAGAAATTCAGAATACAACCATGATCGATGAGTAGTTTCATTGAGGGTAGAATTCCGTGCCGTGCGCAAAGATGTACAGGTGTGTAGCCTACGTCATCCTGAACGTTGACGTCACATCCTTGCTCGACTAGGTACCTGACGCAATCCACGTAGTTTTCATAGACCGCATAGTGGATTGGTCTGAGGCCTCGAACAACTGGTGCATCCAGGCTAGCTCCCGTGCGCATGATTGTCCGGATGTCGTTCATAGGGGACTTGTACTGGATAGCATCCGCCAGCATCTTCTGAAGCCTGTTGGGGTTGGTGGCCTCGCCCTTGCATCCCGCCATGTCACCTTGTCCTGAGAAAGAAAAGAAATCAATCCGTAAGACGAAATAACAGTATACAGGAAGTGTGAAACGATATTATCCCTTCTAATGCTAAGGCTACCTGTGTCCAAAGTACAAGCACGTAGAGATTTTCGAAAACCATCTAAACCCTGTCATGTTGGTAATCATTGGAGTACTAAGTAGATGAGTACCCATTTCGCTGAGTACCCATGGGGTTCAGTCATTATTTAAAGGTTTTTTGCATCATATTGTATTAGCCAAATTAGCCACCAGCCGGATAAGAGTTATTAGTTATCCTTGATGTGAAAATGGTGTACCGCAAGATGTCTGCGAGAAGCCGACTCCTATCGGACGAGTCCACAAGCCGAGTCTGAAGCTGGCCGGATGAACACAGACATCTTGCTATATGCCATAGTCACAAGAAGGGTAACGAAGCTTTTCCCATCCCCTTAATCCCATCCCAACATAAATGTGGAATTCTGATAAGCACAACAAGTTCTAAGTTCAAGATTCTTGCAACCAACATCCGCGAAAACTCTACGTCAGACTCGCCTCACACAGAATGAACGGCAAGGTCTTCTCACTTGAATTCGCAATTTACGAACCTAAATCCATCTTAATTACTTCCTGCCATCGTTTTTTCCTTGATATATACCATGTTGGCAGACTATAAGCGCAAACAGTATTTAAATTCCAATTGCCAAAAACAATGTCTAGTTGGCCACCAGTGCAGTGGCCACCACTTTTTCATCGTTAAGAGAAAAGTCACTGTCGCCATAGAAACATGGTATTTTGGGGTTACTAACAATTGACGTTGTGAACAGCATTGTAAGGATTGCAGGAAAAGATTAAATTTGCCTCCTAACAAAGAAATTGACAAATCAGCTGCTAGTATCAGAGTGGAGCTGATGATAAGATGTAATATTCTGTAAGCGCAAGACAGGTGGTTCTTCTAACTTGATACAGGTGAAGCAAAGACTCCTTAAATGAATTTAGAAGAATATTGGACTCTTCTTAACAATAAAATGCACCAATTGACAAATAAGTGGAAATGCATCTCCACGGATTTGTGAAATCTTAATATATAAAATAATGTCAATAGTTGATACCATAAATTTGCGCCTTAATTAATGTTGTTTTAACGGATTTGTAGGTCTAGATGATGAATTGGTTTAAGAACTTTTCATGACTGTCCCACAGATGGGGGAATTTGAAAGCGCATGGATTATTTGAATTGAATACATCTCTTGAACAATAAAGTCTACTTTGCAGAGAATTTAAGGAGAGATCATGTGAATTGGTCATTGATATTGTTAAGTGTGGCTTTAAGGTAAGTTATCCTTAACTTAACTAGTAAGGCCTCACTAGCTCTTGATGTGTTGACATATCAAATAACTGATGAATTGTTTTCTTTTAACACATTCCTTATCATTGAAATTGATAAATTACTTTCAAGGTTATAATGACCTGGTTAGTAAAAATATCCGTAGTCTTAGTTAGTATGTGTATATATGTGTTCATTGACCCTACGGGACGATTCAAAATCATAGCAAATACAACTAATAGGACGAACTCATAACATCAACAGAAGAGTAATGAATAGAAAGGACATACAATCGAAAGCAACATACGCTAACTGTTCGTTCTGTATGATTTTGTAATTTCAGTATTACAGTCAATATGTTATACATACATACTGTCTTGTTTATTGTCTATCCTATATATGTATCAGTATATTTTGTACAGTCAATAAAGATACTACTACTATTACTACTACTTCTACTACTTCTACTACTACTACTACTACTACTACTACTACTACTACTACTACTACTACTACTACTGCAACTACTACTACTACTACTACTACTACTACTACTACTACTACTACTACTACTACTATTACTTCCACTACTACTACTACTTCTACTACTACTACTACTACTACTACTACTACTACTACTACTACTACTGCAATTACTACTACTACCACTACTACTACTACTACTACTACTACTACTACTACTACTACTACTACTACTACTACTACTAATACTACTACTACTACTACTACTACTACTACCTGGGATCTTCCAGCCGCGACGTTTGAAGTATCTCAGGAGCTTTCTTGAGGGTATTATTCGGCTGAAGTCGTAGGGTGCCTCGCGCTTGGTCGGCTTCGCACCGTCACTCATCTAAAAAAACAAAAATTATCTCATTATATTTCATGTATAAAAAGGAACATATTTCATTAAGAACTCATCTGAAAAAGCAGCTATCTTGTAGATCTTCTTTCTGGTAGTTCAGAAATTATTCTTATTAAGTCAAAGTCGCCCGAAACCGAAAACTCTTCTGAAAAAGAGCAGCACATTTCACTAAGAGCTCATATGTAAAATGGAAATATGTCATAAGGAATTCATCACTACAAGATCTTCTCTCTGGCAGTTCAGAAATTATTCTAATTTAGCCAAAGTCGCCCAGCCACTCGTCTGATAAAGATCAGCATGTGTCATTTTTAATCTATATGTAAAGAGGAAAATATCTAGTTGAGAACTCATCTTAAACAGCAGCTATTCTGTAGATCACTAGAAGGTAATATCTCGCTGTCATTTTAGAAATTCCATAGACGATATCAAGAAATCCAATTTAACTAATACTGTAAGTTACTTTAATATGGCGTGAACATTATATAGCGCAGTTATGGTACTGCCCTGGATATCGTGATCTAAGTATAGCGGTGAACGGGAACAGCCGCAGTTAGTTCAATTAAGAATTTAATAAAGACAGGGATTTTATAATAGCGCATATGACACAGAGCGCTGTTATCGCTATCTTATTGTTCCCGCTATACTTAAGTGATTTACAGTACATTTATATGTGTTTATCTAGTCCATAACAACAGTACTCCCTATTATTAACTTATACAGTTGCATGCTACACATCATAACTCCCCATAACTCCTAATGTTGAATAATACCAGCAATGTCCTAATGGTGCCCGTCAGTACTGTTACCGCATGTCACCCTCTGTTTCTATTGCTCCCTAATCATAATGTAAGTTTGTTACAACACCAAAATGCAATAAATTACATCGAACCTAAAAGGAACCATACATGTAATAAATAATTACGCCAAATGTATTTATAACTACAAATATTTCAAAAAGAAACATTAAGTATAATAGGCAATCACAAATGTAATAAATACCTTGAACCAAATGCAGTATTGACAGCAGAGGAAATGAAAAAAATGCACGTGACTCTCAATAACTGGTTGGCGTAGTCAACTTAAAAACGTATGACGTCGTATCGCTTTTGTACTTTGTCTGTTACGTCGTTGTGAATGGCATATGTTTTTTTAAGTGTTCAAAGAAAAAAACAAGATAAGTACACTGGCAGATAACCACTGATTCCTTATTTGGTTAGAATTGAAACAACTTAACCGGGGTAGACGAAACAGTTTTTTAACCATGATGTTTCCGACAAGGCCGTGGTATTTGTAAATTGATTACCACCATTGTGTGGCAATTTTACAGAGTTTCTTCAACTGTTGATTATCTTTCCATTTTAAATCGAACTGTCACTTGGTGAATGTTAAAAGAATGTTCCATTCAAGTATCCAAAAGAAAAACAAGAGAAGTACGCTGGTAGTTTATACTTATTTGGGTAGCGTTAAAATCATTCACAGTAGACGAAACATCTTTTTCAGTCATTAGACTTTCGGCAAGGCCGTAACATTTACGAGTTAATTACCACCATTGTGTAGCAATTCCACAGAATGCTCTCCAACTGTTCATAATCGATTCATGTTAAATGTCGAACTGTCAGCTTGTGTCTGTATAAACAAATGCCGTATTCTTCTCTAAGCTTTGGATGGCGTTTACGTCATGGGGCGTGTCGTAGACACTCGAAAAAAAAAAGATACACGTAGGCCTATACCAAGGTGGTAACTCAAAGCTACATTCAAATACTCCAAGGCAGGCTATATATAGCATATGAATTAAGAATTTGTCAAATACCAAGCTTTTGCTTCCCAACATGATTTCCCAGGTATTTTAAAGAGTTAAAGCTGATCCTAGTTGTGTTTGTATGTATGTATATATATATATATATATATATATATATATATATATATAATATATATATATATATATATATATATATATATATATATATATATATATATATGTATATATGTATGTATGTATGTATGTATGTATGTATGTATGTATGTATGTAAGTATGTATGTGTGTATATACTAGTATATATATATATATATATATATATATATATATATATATATATATATATATATATATATATATATATTATATATATATTATATATGTATATATATCACTGTTCAATGAATGTTTAAAGGAGTGAAGGTATTCTTTTATGTATCCCATGAGATAACGCTTCGCCAGTTCTTTCCCTTATGATAACAATCCGGTACTCATCTGTCAGACAGACTCACCGTCTCATGTTGAAAGCAGAATTCTCTCGCATTCGTGTTTTTTTACTTCGCCCATCTTAGCAGGCATAAAATATGTGTGAGGTCTGTGGCTGAGTAGAACCCACAAGACTTAAACAAATGTCACTGAAATCTAAACTTTTCGTGCGTGTTAAGCGCACGTGGAAAGGTTTAGCGGTGCCTCTGACGTCACGAAGGGTGAACATCGCATGGAATATACATACCTCTGATGGCAAACACATGGAAGTGTAAGATTTTTTCTAAAAAAAAAAGAAAAGTCCAAAAGGAAAAGTCAAAATTAGCAAAATCGGTAGATTTACAGATTTTCACGTTATTCTGTCCCAACCAAGCAAACTTTCAATCCATAACTAGAGTCAGTCAAATGTGGAAAATAAATTCTGTATAAATGAGTAAATGAATGAATGTTTATTGACTGATTTTATCCACCAATATTCTCTCTCTCTCTCTCTCTCTCTCTCTCTCTCTCTCTCTCTCTCTCTCTCTCTCTCTCTCTCTCTCTCTCTCTCTCTCTCTCTCTCTCTCTCTCTCTCTCTCTGTTGAAATCAGCGCAGTTATTTTCGTAGCCCATTATTTCCGAGCGCTCGGATAAGCCTGCATAGAAGATACTGCTCAACACGCCGAGTGTGTAGGAAGATATCATATTATTTAACCTTGACGTTGGTTCAGATAATGGCGGATGTGGGCCGCATGCACATATGCTTGTCATAGTATAGCCAAAAACGAAAGTTTTAGTTATTTCTGAAATCGAAGAGTAGTGTGATTATATACAGCATGCGTATAACCCATTTCCATGTGTAATTGGAATTGTTTGGGATTTTTTATTATCGTCATTTCTTCTGTCATATTGCGGCTAAGTTGGGACTTGCTAGTTGTATGTGGTGGAGGGAACCGGAGTACCCGACGAAAACGTCCGTCTAACCCCAAGTCACTGGTAACTTTTTCCCATGCGCCATGTCTATGTTGAGTGCTAAGATCTAAGAACTTCAAACATGACGCAATGAAAGATTGATATTTTATAAACTATGTGAAATGAAAATTTCTAATTTACGAATAATATACAAACATTTCTCAAAATAATGTAAAAAATAATCAAATAATGGAATGATTTTTTGAAGTAGCACTGTTTATGCTTCTTTAGTCCTACCTATTGAAAATCTTATACTTTTATGCGAACAAATGCTCTATTTTGTAACTTTTCTCATGTCTTGTTTACAATTGTATCTATTGACTTGGCTAGTATTGGTTTACCAAAGTTTTTTTAGAAATTCCTATTGGAGTAATACTTTTGTAAAGATGATTTTACAGCTAATAAAC
>OZ012695.1:5102328-5168067 GCA_963942565.1 Maea johnstoni | reverse complement strand
CATTTAGTGTTTCAAAATTAGCAGTTGTGTCTGGAAACTCTTTCTTATACTGAGCACTGTGGTCATGGAGAAAAGCCTATATGACAGCTACAACTGTTTAACTTTATAAGCAAGTAACTATATACAAGTTGATACTTGAAATATATTCAATGATGACTTTTATTAGGCATTGAAATTGGGACAGGTTTTCCTATGGCTAGGGAGAAAGATTGATGTAGAAACACGGCTCCTGGCCATAGGGGCTTACACATTAAGAATTGTGAAATCCTGCATGCTCAAATAGACATGGTATTTATAATTTAAAGTTATAAAAACGCAAGGGTGATAAATAAAAGGAAAAAGATAAACAAGGTTTGTTAGGAATATTGGATGAAAATAAGGCAATGCCAAGAAAACTAGGCTACTCTTTCTTAATTCAACCATTTGGTTAAGATGGTGATAACATAAATAATAGATTCGCATTAGCCACAAAAAAATGTTGTGAAACCCTTGGCCAATGTGCCATAGGCGTCCCAGAGAGGGCATACTTGAATTAACAGTTGTTTTGCACCACGTGGGAGTGAAGAGTTCCAAATATGATGTCATTTCTGCCCTATTAACAAAGTTCTTGAGACTATGTTAATGAGGTCTTGTGTCTTATCCCAGATTAATCCTTCCATTCGCAAGAATAATCCCAGACAGTCTGGGATAATTCTGGTAGGTCTTGAGACAAATTTTGTCTCAAGACGATAAAGATTTTTCCCAGACAACCAAGATTTGTCTGAGATTTATCTGCGAACCTTCCCAGATATGACCCAGACTTTTAAAAATCTTGAACCACCTCCAAGAAATTCTGGTAATTTTTTGACATGCTGAAGAATTTCAAAAATTCTTGAGCAGTGCCAAGACTTCCATATTTTGTCTCAAGATCACCAAGAACCTCTTGGGAATTATCCCGGAACATAGTCAAGACCATGCCGAATTTACCAAATTCTAGGTTCTTGGTGTAGTCTCAAGACAAGTTCTTGACATTGTGAACCAGGCTTTACCAGTCAGGAAGAGAATTGAATTCAAGATTCTGCTTCTGGCGTACAAGTGTATGCGTGGAACTGCACCCTCTTACCTGAGGGAAATGCTGAAAGAGTATGTCCCACCACAGACACTGAGATCAACATCCAAGAACTTATTCTGCGAGCTGAGAACCAACATGAAAACCTGCGGTGACAGATCATTTAGTGCCTGTGCCCCAAAACTATGGAATCAGCTCCCAAATAATATTCGGGCAGCTGGGAGTGTGGCAATCTTCAAACGACAACTGAAATCACTTCTGTTCAAAGATGTATTTATCAAATAACTATGTGGATATCAACATCTATCCTTTGACAATGAATGTAATGCACCTTTGAAAATGTTTATATGGAAAGGGCGCAATATCAAATGACAATATTATTATTATTATTATTATATTATTATTATTATTATTATTATTATTATTATTATTATTATTATTATTACACCATTCACGGTAATACTAGGAATAGAGTGCCCTCATCTGTTGGGTGCCCATGACCAGAACCTCTGTCTTGTCTGCATATAGTTTCAGTTTATTTTGAGACATCCATGTATAGATGTCGGTGAGGCAGTTTTCCAACTTAGCTACCCCTATGTCGACTACACGCTGATTGATAGGTTTGGTAGAGATGTAGAGTTGTGTATTAACCGAATACGCATGAAGTTCTAGACCATGCTTTCTTATCAGTATTCCTAAGGGTAGGAGGTAAATCAGGAAGAGCAGAGGGCCCAGCACTGATCCTTGTGGTACAGACCATAGGGTTTCCTGTGATGTGGAGAATGAATCATCTATCTGAACTCGAAGAGTACGGTCACCAAGATATGAACGGAACCATCCAAAGGCTGGCCCTGTTATACCTAGAGTGCTTTCCATTCTAGAAAACAGCACATCATGGTCGATGGTATCAAATGCTTCACTTACCAAGAAGGATAAGTATAACATTCCATGCTGGTCAATGCTTGTAAGGATGTCATTCTGTACCTCCACCAGTGCTGTCTCTGTGCTGTGACCGGGTTTGCATGCAGATTGAAGATATCCATGTAGATTGTTAAGTGTCATGTAATGTTTCAGTCGCTGAGCATCTCTAAGGGTTATGATACGAAATAAAGGTTGGTAACTTGGCGGTAGTTATTTTAGTATCTCAGGGTCTAAGCTAGCTAAGCAGAGATGTGACCACAGCTGATTTCATATATGTAGGCACTTCACTTGACTCCAGTGAATCATTAATGATGTATGTGATTGTTGGAAGCAGTTTATATATATATATATATATATATATATATATATATATATATATATATATATATATATATATATATATATATATATATATATATATATATATATATATATATATATATATATATATACTTATACATACATACATACATATATATATATACATATATATATATATATATATATATATATATATATATATATATATATATATATATATATATATATATATATATATATATATATTCATATATATATATATGTATATATATATATATATATATATATATATATATATATATATATATATATATATATATATATATATATATATATATATATATATATATATATATATATATATATAGTGTTATTTATGTTAAGTGATCACGTGTTTGAAGTGTCCTGCTACTCATCAAAAACTATATGCTAGATGTTTTGTTAACAACCATCCTTGAACTTTAGGTAGAAAATATCCGTAACACTTAAATGACAATGATTACAAACACGCCTCCCTAGAAATATCCCTCAATGACTGGTGCAGTAGTTCTATCTGGTCTCTGGTTTAAATGTTGTTACCAAAGATAGCTATCATGCATTGATTAGCCTTCATTATGATTAATTTCGTACAATAAAATATCATGGTATTGCTCTCTACTTACATCAATATGTTGTATATATCTTTTATAGCTAATACATTTGGTGACTGGCAGGAATGGTCATGCTGCACTCAGAGCTGCGGATCTTCAGGACTAGCGATTCGTAAGAAATTTTGCAACGGTTATCTGTGTTTGGGGTCAACCCCTGATGGGCTCAACGTTCAAACTGAAGTGAAACCTTGTAACCAGTTTGACTGTCCAGGTAGGTCCCTTTAGCTTTTATTTACTTGATAAGCTGTTGATGAGCATGGTATTAAACTAAGTTAAGGTGATGGGTACCATTGGAAGCCAGATAAAAGCCCTGTCCCAAAACACACCTCAAAGCAGCATAATCCTATAACTAGGTGTATCTCCAGGTTCCTGAGTGTTATCAGGTAGAGAATATCATCGCCACCTGTCATTATTCAATCCATATTATGTTTTATTTCAAAATTTACAACTTTTCTTTTAGATGACATATTCTCATTAATTACGCAGGTGATGGTTACTGCAGGTTCCGAGTTACTTTAGGGATATCATTGACTATGCCCAATAAAAAGTATTTTTTTGATTTTTTACTTCTGAAGATTTTTACAGGCCATAACGTTGAAAATTTTAGTTAGAAATCTCCACATCAACTACACTTGGTAACCTCACTGTGCTCATAGCTAGCACATATTTATAGCATCCGGACCACAAGCCATTGTCTTGAGATCGTCGAGGTGTATCTTTGTGCAACTGTCTTTTGTTTCAAGTGCTCAGAAGTGATCAGCGAGGTATGTCCGCTACTATCAAAGGGTTTCCCATGTCTCTACACACGAGATATCTCACTAAAATTTTCAATGTTATGGCCTGTAAAAATCTTCACAGCAAGTGGTCATTGAAGAGAAGTGGTCGTTAGCACAAATTTGACTGTTATAAATATAGTCAAAATTGCATTAGAGAGCTCTGAATACCTTCTCAGATGAAATCCTATCATGTTTTCTCTGTCTTCATTCACCACTCATCTTCCGTTTTCAGAAACGTCGGACTGTCCCGATTTACCTGATTCAGAAATGGTATTTTGTGGACACACAACTCAATCGACCTGCAATGAAGCTGGTTGCTGCTGGAAAAACAATAAGTGTTTCTTAAAGCCAGGAGAATGCAAGTATACTCACACGCAATAAAATATAAAAAAAATAATAGTATGGAAAACCAAAATTTGCCTTTTTTCCCTGAATTCCGCAATACCAATCAACCTCAAACATAGCATGATTAAAATTAAAAATTAAAAGTAATTCGATTTTTTTCATTTTGCTAAAGGTGGTTAAAGTGGTTGTGTTAGATTTATCGTATGTATTCTGTTATTCCAAGTTGATTGCTCATACTAAATCCAAAGAAAGCAATGTTAAAAGATGATTGAAATACAATGTATACATAACTATCTTGCTTGAATAGCCAATTGTAAGTAGTTGAGGAAACCAAATTCTCTGGCAAATACCATCCCCTAGCCAAGACACTGGGAACTTTTTAACTTACCCCTGCCATGGATTCGAATCCGGGTTAGATATTTTTGTTTAGTTTGGAAACCATCTTGATGTTTTATAATAGGGACCAATGCTGTTGGCGATGGTTATTGGAAATTTGTCAAAAGGCTGGACCCAGATGCTGATAAAGGAACCGACCTAATCGTAGATATACACAAAAACTACTCAATCGGATTGACAACTGCATACCTCTCAACACGCGAAGTAAGATTTTAATAATTATTATTATTATTATTATTATTATTATTACTATTATTATTATTATTATTATTATTATTATTATTATTTATTTCTATTTTTTTGATAGACGAACTTCGTCATTAGCGGTTAGGATTTATTAACAACAACACCGGGAAATTTCGGTTGTCCAATCCACACTCCGGTTTTATTATTATATCATTATAAGGTTTTAATAATTACATTCCAATTTTATATATTCTTCTCAAAGAGCTGTTTCTATTCAAACCTTTCTTTGCTGAGGCTACTTTCATCCAAAGCACAAAGACGTACGCAAAGATCTTTGAAAACCGTCTAAACCCTGTAATGGTGGTATCCATCGGATAGCTCTCGCCACGTACTCTCACATGACTACCCATTTGCCCGGGTTTCAGTCATTTATTCAGGATGTTAGCATCATTTTGTATTGGCCAAATTATCCACCAGTAGCATAAGGGGTAAACCTTAGCAACTAAATCATTTTTTCTAATACCTTTTTAGTATACGATAGAAAACGTGTTTTTTCTCTCCCATAGACTAAAGGAACCCTATTGCTATTAGTTAAATTCAATTTATGTAAATGCTGAAGTGCTTGAAATCTGGACATGAGGTTACTTTGAAAATAATTGTAGATTCATGGTGTCACAAAACACAGTAGGACACTAAAAGGGCCCAAATTTGGAAATGGAACATAATGCACCATAACTTTTAGAAGTTTTGTCACTAGATAGCTTGCAAAGATACACAACATTTGGAAAATTCAAATGTCCATGATATGACCTTTAATACCATTAAAATGACATTGAACTACTTATTTTCATTGTTTATGACATTTGGTCAATGCTATTGCCCCCTGACAACATGGCAATGAACAATTTTACTACCTTTTTATCTTGGACATAATGTTATAGGATATATGTCCAAGAAAATCTGCTAAAAAAAACGCACATCGTTGACTTCGAAAATTGGAGGTATCTTTGAAATGGAAACAGATATCGGGATGGTCATTTTTAAAATGATATCCCCAACTTTAAGAACTAACTACAAGGTTGTTGTCATATTGGTAAGGCATACATGTTTGCTAGTAGAAGAGAAAATAAATGTTTTGTCTTGGATCGCCATTTTCATTTTTATGTTTGTACTTTTTGTCACAATTCATTTGCAAATGTATTCCATAGTGCCTTTCTCAAAATTGTATGCGTCAGAGCAGAATTTTCATTTTCCAAAAATGGGATTGAATGAGAGGCATGCTGTGACATTTTTTATTCTAATGTCATTTCAAGGTCACCCAGGGTCATTCAAAGTCGATTTTGTTTCCCCATTCTATAGCTTGTGGCAAAAAATCTCAGATTATGAAAATGAATTCCAAAGAGATGGCCATATATGATCTCTCCACTTCCGCATTTAGACCTTTAAGGCCCCATAGTAAAATATCTTCGGTTTAGTTTTGATCAACAATTCTCCCTCAAAAAATGATGAAATGGTATTTCAAAGACAGTCAGGAAGCAAGTGTGTTTTCCTTTTACTGTACCCGAAATATGCATGTGAATACTTATGAAATGATAGTATTACAGTATTACTTGTCAGTATTACGGGTAGACACATTAGCTAGGATTTTCCTACATGTATATAATTCACACTTGGTCAGAAAGCATAAAGAATGGACCATTATCAACATGTCTTAGATGCCATAATGCTTCCTTTCGATAATTGACATTTGCAGTCTATGAGAGAAAAATTGAACAATTTCTTTGATAAAAAACTTCACCTGCAAATGACCTTGAACTATGAAAAAAATACAACAAACATATTCTGGCTTTTTCAGACATTTAGGAAAGTGAAAATCGAAACTCTAAAATGACAGCATTGCCATTGCAATACTAACGGTTATGTTTTCAAAAAGTATCTTTTGATAAAGGATTTCTCCAAGAAGTTACATGAAGCATTAAAAATAACCATATTATCTCAAATTACTGTAAACCTATTGTTATTTCTATTTAGATGTACACGATAAAATTCACTAACGAATCCGTATGTATATTGCTGCCTGATGAGTCGTCGTCTACCCATTGTGAGTTTCGTGATAACCTACTTGGCTATGACCAAAAGAAGAGGCTCTATTTAGAGTGGCACAGTAACAGGATTGATGTATCTGAAACTACTCAAGATGGGAAAGTCATTCAGTTAGCATCCAGGCTAGAGATATCGATCGATGACAGATTTGATGGTGTAGCCATAACGATGAACTGTGAAGCAAATGAAACGTACCCACATTGTGGTCGAATATTCCCAAGTAAGTCATTGGTTAATCAGCGTTACATTTGGTATTAAGATATAGGTATTCAAGGATGCGTTCGTTTATGCTATTTTCAAAGGTTTTCCTGCAACATTTCCTAGCTTCAAGTTTTTAAATTTCTCTTTTTTTTACATTTTTTTTCAAATTCAATTTAAATCTTTTTTTTATTATTTTTTTTTATTTTTTATTTTTTTTACATATTTTTATTTTTTTATTATGCGTTTGCTTACGATACTTGATTGAGTATGCAGCGGAATAAGTAACGTAATCTCGCTCGCTACCTAACTCATATGTTCGCTTAGCTCTGATTTTGATTCACTAATAGGTATTTATGTTAAATAATATTCACTGTTTTTCCACATGCATAATTTTATCTTTTACCTCATCTCTCCAGCTGTGTGCGGGGTAGGAGTGCATTCTTGTTTCCCAGGGAAATGTCTCACAGATCTTGGAGATGCAAAGAAAGCGTGTGAGTGTGACACAGGCTTCACACTGGATAGTCCTGTATCGCGTTATGAGTGCCACAGTAAGTAAGAGTGCCACAGTAAGTAAATGGGGAAACCAAAATATGTTTCATATAAGCATTTGATATCATAGGAAAATGTTTTTGTCATATATCAATAGTTCAATAGTTCTAATCGATGTCGAGAAATCCTAGACACTTGTCTTAATAGTTCCTGTTTGAAACCTCTTCTACAGAAATGATACTCTCATACGGATTCTAATAAAGAAATAAATCTATTTGAATGTTAAGCAAGATGGATATTTATCAGAAAACCTCAAATTAGAAAGAGGTGGCCGACAAGGGGACCCTGTTTCACTATATTCATTCGTCATAAACGCTAAACTACAGGTAGAAGGCATAAGGAATATCCATAAAGCCCCATTTTCACATACACGATCTTCTCCAAAACCACACAATAAGACCAAAAAACTTGTTTTGAACACGATTTCATAGAACTGTTAATAGACTACCACAAGACAGCCATAAGATTGTACCAATAGAAATTGTAATCCCACAATACGTCAATGACATTACCCTTTATGTGAGACTTATGCATGACTCAATCATTGTTAATGAGTCTATGATCCATATTTCAATGTTGAAAAACCAAAGTGATAAACATTTGAGCTACAGGAGAGACAGCAGGATTGACGTAAGCAGCTATCTTTATCATATTTGGACAAATATCTTTATTGCCTTAAATTTCACACACAAAATAAATGAAATAGGCCCCCTAACCAAATTGAACATTGAAAATCAACCAATAGAAATTCCAAATATGATAAAGATTTGAAGCCATAATATCAAACACTGTATCACAGGATTGCAATTTATCAAACTTATTACTCTCAAACTGTGTCTGTCTACATCTTGCTGTCATCTTCCTCTCCAGATAAATTGTGTTTGAACAAATGCATGAGATCAATTGAAATAATTCATATGGCATGAAAATAGGCTTAACCTTAAACTGGGCAGGAAACTTGAAAATTCTAAGCCTAAGAGGTTTTGATAAAGTAATGGAAATACCAAGGACAAGTAGAGTTATGAATATACGGAAGGTTGAACGCTTTTCCCGTTTCCTTAAAGAATTCTGCTGTATGATTGTAGCGGACAACCACTCTGGGCTGGGACATAAGTCGTGAACACCACTTTCCACTTTTGACTCCTTTATTGCCTTTACACTTGATTGCACATGACGCGACAACTAGTGAAATAAAGGACATGTATCCTGACTTCATTCTTCCTTTCAAAATTGACAGCATATGACGTGACGACTCATTTGGACTTATGTGGGTTCGACTTACACGTGACAATCAGTACAAATAGATACTCAGACGTTAAGTTATGTGATCATTCTTACCATTATACTACTTAAACAGTGTAAACAAGTAAACACTTGGTCTCACAAACAGTACTCTAGTCTATTAACACAACAAAATCCTCCCAAGCCAGATCACATAAAGAGAATTACACCAGCTCCTTTCATGATAATCATCACCACACCAATATCCTCCCTACACCGTCCTGTCATAATTATATGCCATTACCATTCCTATAATTATCAGTATCACTCACCAGCATTATCTAAATCCAATACAATTTGAGGCACGAAATAGTACTCAAAATACCTATACACACACTAAATTATAATAGGGAGTTTCCAACTGTCTGCTTCTCCATCCTACATATTACACATTCATATTGCAAGTCAAAACCTAATCCAGGCATCAATTATGTCTTGAACTCCTATTCTAACAACTAACATCACATTTCAATGAATACCCATGACTTTGGGCCACCCAGCACCAAACCTTGTCAGAGCAATACTCCACACATTAAATAACACAAGTGACCCAGATGCAAACACAGAGCCTTAACTTATCAACATACGTTGAAGCACTACATCAGAGCACACCATCAGGTGTTGCCAAACATCTGCAGAGAAAAAATGAAATGATTTAAGCTAATTTTGCTCTAGCCAGTTGTAATTGACATAGGAATCCATAATACTAATAAATACCACTACCTTACTACCATCCAACAGCAAAAGCCTATCTTTATTTAAGCGCTATTGGCCAAATACTGACCGTGTACTATGTTTTGACGCAGCAAGTTTCTGCTTTGAGTCTTATTTGAGGCACATATAAAAAATGCCATCAACTAGAAAATATTCACTGCCTTGAGCATTACAGTCTCGCAATTGGGTATCATGATTTAGCCTAAAATCGCCCCCCAAAAAATGACGAAACAAACAACAAAATGGATAAATACTTGATGTTTTGTTGTCTTTGCAGTTGCATCGAACTCTTCTATACAGCTCACAACATGTCACATTGGAATGGAAAATGCAGGTGGTGAAATTGTC
Source organism: Maea johnstoni (assembly GCA_963942565.1). NCBI lineage: Eukaryota > Metazoa > Annelida > Polychaeta > Spionida > Magelonidae > Maea > Maea johnstoni. Next base: position 5,158,228 of record OZ012695.1, on the reverse strand, counting down.
AACTCTACAATTGGAAATCCAACATCATGCGAAAACGAAGGGGACAACTGGATAAACTTTGGTACACCCTCAAAACTGTATGCAACCCACGATTTTGTCGTCAAAATTCCTGGCTTCACCAATCCAGCTGAAGCAGATTACCCTCACTACATAAAGGCATTTGATTATGGAATAGCATCTTCCAAGCTATCATTTAAGAAATATGCTGCATCTGGTATGTATAAATGTAAAATAATTGTGCTCATTCTTTGTCATGTATTCATTTTGTATGCCCCACATGAATTAACAATCTCGTTTTTGGGATGTTTTCTAGACAAAGGATAGAAAAAGCATTTTTTGTTGTCTGACGATAAAGATCCTAGGCCTTAAAGTTTTTCATGGCTGACATCACTACATCCAGTAAAAGGCCCCCATAGTGAATGTATCTTATTGATAATTTAAGCATATAAATGATTGAGAAATGTAACTAAGTAAAACCTATACTTCAAATTATAGAGTGGGTTATCAATTGAGACTGCTATGGTAAAATGTTTGAAGTGTATCCATGGTGCTTCATTTTTGGGTAATTTTTTGACTAAAAATAGAATCATTTTTGGATTTGACTCTAAAATATCTAGACTTCAGGGAAGAAACCGCAAACCTCACATAAATATTCTTTGAGGTTGATTGACTATAACTGTTATCAGGGAACATTAAGAAATATAACCATATTGCGCAATTATGGGGGTAACCCTGTCGAAATAGAACTGAAAAAGTGAGATTTTGGAGATCTCCAAAATTTAAAATATAACATTTCTTTCAAATACATTTGTTTACTTTTCATGGTTGACATAGGAAATTCTCAATGTATAAGTAAAACAATAGCCCTGAGTCTCAAATTAACAGTTAAATCAGAGCCCTTTTCATATAGTGAATATTCATCTCAATTTTTGTCATGATCTGAATGATTTATAAATCATTTATTGTAGGTTTAAGATGTTGCAATACATACAATACTTATAGACAAGGTGTTGCCTTGTAAGTATTGTTAATGTTAACACACATTTCAGGGGACGTTAACAAATTCTCTTAACAGGATGTTTAGGTTATTAGTGTTAACAGGACATATTTGGCGTTAAGGTGTTCAGATAAACGCAATGATCGGTGTTACATCTTCGCGTTAACGCCCACACAGAACTTGAACTCACTCTTTCTTAGGGTATGTTGCCAATTGGAACTTGGCTAGCGCAATTTACCTTTTCTCTGTAATCTGAATAAGGAGATGGAACAGTTCTCCCTTGCTCTGAGTGGTTTAGCACTCTTAAAATGAACATTCTTTTGGAATTATATTCCCTGCATTCTCTGGGACTGACACTCTGCTATTCATTTGGCAACAGAGATATGTTTATAATGACATTATGATGATCAAATCTTGTTTTTCATCTTGATGCATGGTTGTACAGATTGCCATTGGATATATAATTCTTTCAGAAAACTGTCTGTTTTAAATCATTTACAGGTGCAGCGACAACCATCCTTAGCAATGGATACAAAGAAGGAGATTGTACTCATAGTTTCAACAATCGAAACCCATTGCACACAAGTCTTGTCACATGCTCAGCATATATAGATTATCCCACACAGGTCCAAATTATGGTCAATGGAGAGAAGTATGTCATTAATTATCAGTTGCCATAATAATAATAATAATAATAATAATAATAATAATAATAATAATAATAATAATGATAATAATAATAATAATAATAATAATAATAATAATAATAATAATGATAATAATAATAATAATAATAATAAGTATTATTATTATAATCATTATTATTAATATTATTATTATTATTATTATTATTATTATTTTATTTTTTATTAATATCATTATTATCATTATTATTATTATTTTTATTGATATTATTATTATTATTATTTTTATCATCATCATCATCATCATCATCATCATCATTATCATTATCATTGTTATTATTATCATTAATATCATCATTATCAGCATCGTCATCATCATCATCATCATCATCTTTTTTGATATTATCGTTACCATTATTATCAGCATTACTTTAATTAAAGGACAATTACACCATGAATAGAATATAGGCTCAAATAGTTTCTTACGGTATTCTCTAATTAAGCCCAATTTCCCACCACTGCCAACCTTAAAAAAGGATGTATATTGCTGTTTAAACACACCCTAACACATGAGAAATGGAGGCACTGGGTGCGGTCACTTTAGAATATTTATAACTCATCTGAGCTGCTTGGTACCCATAGGTCATTAGCGGTGAGGTATCGTCATGCTTGTACCAGGTTAGATGTTCAAAGAGTCTAGTTAAATCATGATTGTATTATCTTCCTTTATTTTGCATTAATGGTTTAACTTATGCTGAAGAAATAAAGAAATTTTGGCCTAGATTTTCACCCCGCTTTTCAGAAACGAGTATTTTACAGTGATACAGATTTATAAGTCTCTAGTTTCCAATTTAATTATCGGTATTCTATTGAATTATCAGTTTCTTATTGAACTATCATAACAAAGTTTGGATAACTGAATAAAAGCATCCATATATCACTTCCATGGCAATGCCTTCTACAATTAATCCAACAGTATATATATATATGTATATATATATAAATATATATATATATATATATATATATATATATATATATATATATATATATATATATATATATATATATATATTATATATATATGTAAATGATGATAAGAATATAAAGATTTTACATGTTTTTTAACGTTTATAGCTCTTTGAAATTCTTTTCAGATTGTGCTATGAGGTTGATTTAAAAGCGTCTAGCCCGGTGACATTGAAGTATGATAATAGTGTTGACAACGTGGTGCAACCTCAGTTAATGCAGAAGAGTAGATCGTTGTGCATGAGGGTGGACACTTTGAAACCAGGCCATTGTTCTGATGTCCCCAATGCATGTCAGGATATGCCCCTCACAGTCAGTGCAAGGATCACAAAAACTCCATCAATCACCTTGACATTTTCAGGGTGGTCAGACAGAACAGGTCCTGGTCTTACTGCAAATAGTGTATCTGGAATCAAGGAGTTTCACATTGAAGCATATGAAATGACCAGTCTGGGAAAGGTATTAGGAATATCAGGCACTAGACATGTCTACGAGAAGGTCCCAGCAGAGGACTCCAGTAAAGTCATTTCACTTCCACAGGATGAATTACTCTACAGCATAATTCTCACTGCAACGGATAAGGCTGGCAACTTCTTTGAGGCCAGGCGCTTAGTGTTGTATGACTCATCCTCAGAATTGAAAGTTGATAATAACAAAAAGTTATGGTCACCAACTGGTACTGCTGAAACTGCTTACTTATGGCAAACTATTATTGGGGATGTTTCCTTCAGCTGGAAAGGCCTTTTCTATAACAGTCTTCAACAGAAGCACAATTTGTTGAAATCTGTACGACCAGATACCAGTCGTTTTGATGGTAAAAGGGAACAGACATCAGGACCCCTAAGCATTGCAGGAACTCCAAATGTTGATGGAATTGTCAACTTTCAGTACAGCACTACCAAAAGCAGGTCTTCGATTTTATCAAAACCTCTCAACACTTTTGATTATACAGAAGTATCTAATTTCTTGAATGAAGAAATGACACTTTCATCTCTCAACATAGTAGATGGAGATAGAATCTTTTTCCTCCTTAAAGCAGGTGAGTGACTAGTTTAAACATTTATTTTGCGTTTGAGAAATATATGAAGTGAATCGTAGGTAGTAAAATGAATATACATATTACTCGTATTGAAATATGTTCGCTCATTGCTGAAAGGTCCAGGGCATCATGCTTCGATTATTTATGTTGGCTCACCACTAATACATATATATCACAAGGGGTTCGATTTGCTTAAACTTAAGAGCTGTGCGAATTCGAAAGTTAAGTTTAGTATCTTCCATTGTCAAGGATATTAGCAAGAAACCTTTCGCTCCATTATTTTTAAGGTGATGCTACACCTAAGAGGATTAAATCAAATAAATTTAAAAATGTGGTATGTTCCTGAAATTATTTTACCTGGTGCAAATATATGTTTTCTTGAAATTGCATATTTTTGGAGGTAAAGACCGTTAATTCTCTCACCTCTTGCAAAATATATACACGTGCCTAAAATGAACGTCTTTACGTATGCAGATGGCATGTACCCAATGGAATATATCTGCTTTCTACAACAATAGTCTCAACATAGTTTTGAATCCATCGGATTTTTTTGATAATGGAAGATTTGTTTCACCTATTGACGAATGGAAGATTTGTTCCACCTATTGACGTGTAAGAAAATCATGACAAGATAATTTTCATTTAATTTTTTTCTTCATACTGTGAAGATTTGCTCTCCATATGCGAAAATATAGTCATACTTTGCTACATAGCTTTAACTGCGAAGTAGCCATTTTATGTTTTGATGCAAAAAATAGCATTGACACAAGTATTTATTTTTCGATATGTTTAGAGCAACACAAATATATCAGTAATCTTCATTCACATATTGCATAAAAGAAAAGGGACTATCTCTGATAAAACCTTTCTGATATATTGTTATTTCATTCGTGTCAACATCCTCTACTGATTACACAAGGTACGACTTTGAGACCATTTGCTTTTATATACATGTAGATCCCATTTATTAATTAATACCTTTTACATAGTTGTGGCTATTCTAAGGATATACAAATCGTTAACATAATATATGGTTGCCATTGAAATTTAGAAAAAAAACATGATTAAGGATATGGCATTCACTTACCACTTTTTGCATTGGAATGCTGTATGGGGCAGGTGAGAACGTTGCCACTGACTTTGGCTTAGCCTGTAGGTTTGGCCGAATACTCCAGTCCCTTACAAAAACTTACAACTGGATTGTCATTTTTCCTATATAAAGCGGGAAAAATGAAAACAATTGAATTTAAAAATTCAATCATTTCTTGATGAAAATATGCTTTTCTTGTTATAATAGAGGATACACAACTTGAGTACAACATGACTCTCTCTTTTCTCTGCATTGTCCTAACATGATACGTTATTTCTATCCTAAAGGGGACATCATGGGAAATTCATTGATAGAGTACACTGAGCTTAAAGTGGATTCCTCTCCTCCCATACTCAAGCTTTGGGGTCTGGAAAACAGAGGAAGCCGAATGCTATATGTCCACGGAGAAGAGGATCTTTCAATGATGTCTATTTCATTGGATGCAATTGACGCTCACAGTGGAATAGAGGTTGTTAAGTGGTACCTTGGTACATCAGTAGATTCTGATGATGTTGGAAAATTGACTGAACCAGTAAAAAGACATGCTGAAGGGGTGAGTATTGTTACAAGTAAAAAACCGTCAGGGACAATTGGTTGCAGTCCACTAGGAGTTGTTTCCCCCTCTGACGACTTGGGCCAGCCCCAATAGCCGAGTGGTCTAAAGGATTACCACTGGCTGCTTGATATCGCCCACCACGGCCCTTGTTCAAGTTCGGTCTGAAGAATATAAGAAAGGTGCCAGTGACTCGGGCTAAGCTGTTTATTATCACTAATTATTCTGGTTTCCTAAACTGATTACAACTGGCTAGTCTTGAATGGCCATACAGCATTATGGCAGAAAAAATGACATAAACAAAGTTACTTATGCAAAAATGAAATTGCCAATTCTTGACAGAATATAAAATAAAACACATACACAAGTTTTGCATATTTTTTGGAAAAACTATTGTTGTTCCGATTCTAGTTTACACATCACCTAGGACATCGAAAGAGCAAGATATAGTTTAAGGTGAAAAGGGATCAAAATATTGGCACACACTTTAGATGAGATGTGATTTGCTTTATACTTACTATCACCGTTCTGATATTCTAGATAGTATGTACATTAGAAATGCAAATGATGAGGTGGTACAAGCAAATGTCTTTTGATGCTACTTTGCACATTAATTTATGAGTGCAAGTAACAAATTAAAAGCATTCAATATCTGTTAGAAAACAAACCTTTATTCCTATTTGATGAAATATGCTTCCTTTTTTCAGGCCGATTGTCCAAGACAGGATAACTGTCTCTGTCCGGAGAATGTTGATCAATGTGAGGATTACGTCTACACATTCAACTTTAACCATCTAGTCTCAAGAAACACACACATAGGTCTTCATAACAGAAAATATTACTTAACTGCCAATGTTACAAACCAGGCCAAACTGTCATCTACTGTTAGGATGGAATTTCTTGTGGATGAATCACCTCCAGTTACGGGAGTTGTGACTGATGGAACAGATGGTAGTCCAGATGAAGATTTCACACGGGATAAAGTGGCAAATGCATACTGGCGAGGCTTCTATGATCATGAAAGTGGCATCCAATTCTACAAATACGCTATTGCCAACCGCTGTCTCACAACCGATGAAATGGTAGGGAAAGAGACAGAGGTGAGAGGAGCAGTGGTAGATATAATCGCCGACACCACAGACTCCTTTTTCTTTGGCCTTAACACCAACATGACAAGATACAATGTTACTGTTATTGCATACAATAATGCAATGGAGCCTTCCCACCCCAGCTGTTCAGATGGTGTAATAGTGGATTCCACCCCTCCTGTTATTTCTGAGGTCTTTATCAAAGGAGTTTCACTAAAACCTGGCATTGCATGTTTTGAAAACATTCAGTACATAGTTTGGGGAAATAGAACAAAGCAAGCCCTAAATTCCTCTGCCAGTGACTATGACAACTCTTGCACAAATGTGATACAACTGGGATTGATTCCAACACAAAAGTTGGAAATGAGCGTTGGAGAAAGTGAAAAAGTCCTTTTCAACAATTATCTTAACCAAACCTTTCATCCAAACAATATTTTATTTATAGTAAGAGACGTTATAGACATTTCGTGGAAGTATTCTGAGGGTCAAAGTCAAATCAACGACTTTAAAGTGGGCTTCTCTTCAAAGGCAGCCAACGTACAGAATCCAGATATCATCGGCTACCAAACAACCAAAACACAAGCATCATACAAACATATTCATACTGCCTTTGGACATGGTACCACAGTTTTTCTCGCTTTGAAGGCTACAAACAAAGCACGTTTGGAAACCACAACTGTAATAGGTCCCATTGTCTTTGATCAAACACCCCCAGATTTCATAGGAACTATATCTGTTTTGGTCAAGCCTACTAACATTGTCGTTCACTGGACACAAACTACATTTGTGGATGATGAAGGTACACAGATTGATAATTTTGAGGTTGCCATTGGTATGTATTTCTTCAATTTACTTCCATATCGCTATTTCGAATATTGTTTGAAGAATGGGTAGTCCATTTTGCAAACAAATGTCGCATATTGCCAATGATCAATCGAAACATTTTGAGTTCTTCGAAAATAAGCAATCTGGTTTTGGATTTAAACCAATCATCCCCAATACAAATTGGTTACAGGTTATTTTGGGCTCAGATGCAATTGTGACTCACAGTTTTCCTTTTGGAAACCATTCTTTTGTAAAAAAAAATATACTAAAACAATACAGTGAGCAATAAAGTTTCATTTGAGCACCATAGCATGCATCTAGGATTAGTGCATTCTACCCTAATATTCTAATTCATATTAGTATATTTGTTTGTAGAAATGATGATATGAGTATGAGGCCATTTAACCTGTTTGGTACATGTAGTTTCACTACAGTGTATGTTACAATTTATGTATATATGATATGTTTTCTTTTTATAGGAAAAGATTTAAATGACCAAGAGGTGTCCCGCTACACGCACTTCACGTTATTCACTCCTTGCAGTACCAGCACTTTCTGTCTTAAGATACCCATCCAGACTCTAAAGACATACGACCAGGATAGTGGATCCTCGTTCTATGTTGCAGTGAAAGCCTTCAATATGGCTCATCTACCAGTGGTGGGCAAGTCATCACCATTCACAGTTCCTAGTGCTATCCCACCAGCTATGGGGATGGTCTATGATGTTGCCTCCAAATATAGTTTTCAGCTTACAGGAAAATATGATAAACTTCTTTATGAGGCAGACTTTCAGTTTGATAATACCAGGATTTGTGCAAAATGGAAAAACTTCAACCATTATACAGATGCTGTTACATACACAGTTGGTGCAGGTACAACTGCTGGAAGTGACAATGTTGCTGCTTTTACCAATATTACTGGGTCTACCTCCCACTGTTTCACTAAATTGTCTCTAACATATCTGAATAAATACTACACTACCATTAAGGCAACGTCTGCTGCAGGTACCACAATTGGATCATCAGATGGAATAACGTATGTAGATGAAAGTACAGCTCTCTCAAAGTCTAAAGTTTATGATGGGTTTGGTTGCAGGGGCAGTCATGTTCACGATTCGTTTGTTGGCGCTACCCTATATCCAAACTCGGTGCTTACAGGAACTGGACAATCAATGTATTCATTTGGTCAACATTTTTCCATCGAGATAGAGACAGAGAAAATTGCATCTTCGATTGAGGTAAAGGTTAATGAAAAAGTTGTTGGAACTGTTAACTCTCAACTCGCAATGAGAGACTTCCATTTTATTGATTTTGTGGCATTGAAGAGTAATCTGACTTTTGATATCATTAATACTGGTTCATCTGCTGTTGTAATTCATGGTTACAAAATACGAAAATGTGAAAATGATGTAGATTATCAATTTTCACGTTCAACTGTGCACATTCGGTGGAATATGAGATTTGAAGCGGCCATTCATCCACATATAACACATTATGAGACAGCACTGATAGAACTTCTCTGTGCAAATATAAACCTTACTAGTTGCAAGGAAGTTGGACAAATAACCGATTACATGTCTGCAGGCTTACGAGAGAATTTCGGTTTTACAAATCTTCAGCTTAAGAGTGGCTATGGTTACAAAACTGCAGTTCGGGCCTGTTTTCAGCACATGTGCCTGTCTCCAATGTTTTCAAATGGATTTCTCATTCTTGATAAAAAGCCAGAGATTGGCAGCTTTAGCTCCTCTTATATCTACACAAAGGTTAATGAAACACTTCCACAGATGAACTTCACAGTCATATGGCAGCCTTTTACGGTACAATGTGGGCCAATCGCAGAGCAGATCTCTCTATATGAATGGACTGTGTCCACTTCCAAGGATGTCCCAATCCCCTTGACACCATGGTCTATGGTTACTGGTCTTCCATCAGGGGATGCCTATAAGGTAGGTGAACCTCACAAATGAGTTGCTGACATGGTTTCTTGTAGCATTGGTCACATGCTCTGAACCGTGAGAACTACCTTATTTCTTTATTTTGCATTTATAACAACACGTACAGCAAGTCATTACCTTGAATACAAGACTGCATGTTTAACCTTATATTATAACACTGTAACTATGTCTGGTCTTTAAAAATTGAAAGTACATTCCTAAGAAAAAAAGGAAACACTTATAATTTTGTTTATATGCAATGCCCTGTTTTATTAAGCCCGTATTCGTATACATTGTTTATAGTTTAGCAAGATGTTAGGTGTGATATTTTTCATACCACTTGTGGTATCTTATTTATTGTTATGAAATGTTTTATATGGCTCTATGTCAGTACTGTACATCTTTAATTATTGAGAGAATCTAAAGTATGAAATCTCAACTTGAGTTCACCATTTTCAACATTGCCAAGAGCTAAGGTATCCTATCATTCAAGCAAATTATATCAAACATTTTTGAAATAATTGGAAATTTCCGTACATTAGCATATAGTGGATATTGTTCACATCATTTGTGGTATCTAATTCATTGTTATAACATGGTTTATATGGCTATATGTCAGTACTGTATATCTTTAATTATTGAAAGAATTAAGGTCAAGGTTGACATTTCACCGTGAGTTCACCATTTTTAACATTGCCAAGATTTAAAGTATCCTATCATTTAAGCAAATCATATTAAACATTTTTGAAATATTTGAAAGGTTCCGTACACTAGCAAATAGTGGTTTACTATTTTTTTTGATAGATGTTGGATACACATGGCAGATGGTTGCATTGGATGAAGAAGTTGTATTTGATCCTAAGGGGAGCAAGTAAATCTGGTCTCATCACTACTACAGTGCAACCCATAGACCTGATAAGAAATCTTGACTTCCTTGGGACAAGTACAATTGTTTACGACTTTCATCCTGCATTTTCCGTGAGGGAACAAATCAAGCCATTCCTTCATAGCTGGAACATGGGAAGGTTTTACACTAGCATTTTGCACAACAATGAACTAAACCATTTGAATCGTACCGATAAAGTGACTGGTGTATTCAGTGGAACTAGACATCTAAAATTTAAGTGGCGGCTGGTGACGGACAAGAGTGTTACATTCCAAGATTGTGAAAACAAACATCGCTTCTGCATCGATCATGCAGAATCCAACGAAAATGTCATTGTCTTTGAAAACCTACAGCTGGTCCATGGAACAAGGTATTTCTATTAGCAGAATACATTTGAATGGTTTCTAAAAGAGTGAAGGTAGTATACATACAAACCATAACATTCTTTACACTAGTCATATATTCTAGACAAATGTATAATATCATTGCTACAAAAGTATATGTGTAGTTTCCGAGTAAATATGCACAATAATCTAGTAATTTTGCACCAAATCTTTATTATACACCATATTCTCACGAACTGTTAACATTTGCAAACATTAACATACATGCCTGCATAAGTGCATTGATTCTTACATACATACATACATACATACGTACATACATACATACATATATACAAATGTACATATGTACATACATACATACATACAAATACACATACATTAATTAAAACATACACACAAACATACATGAATGCATACATAGATAATGTACATATACATAATATGGAACTAAATGGCCTGTGAGTGCCGATATGCCTTTCAGCACCAGTTCATTCATACAGTATAGACACTTGATTCCTGCACAAGTCGACCGGACGTCGGCCAGTGTCAGGTTGTCCAAACACATATGGATAACAGATAATAAGCAGAGGACATCAATGACCCAGCTTGCGAATGAAAGCCACTTCAAATTTTGAGGTCATCCATGCCCAGGGAACTGGGTAGCAATTTGGTGTGGAGTCGTGTATAATGCCTGAGGTTTCCCAACACATTAAGTGCAGGAATTAAATGTCGGCACTGTACATACATATAATGCATGCAAGCATGCATGTATGTGTGTTAGTTTGTTTTCTCAATCTGTCACTATATTTTCTCATTTGGTTTCGATCCAGGTATTTCATTTGCGCTGATGCAATGCAAGTGACTCTAGTGAAACCGAAGTCTACAGAAACACTTGAGGATGAACATTCCTGTAGTGATGGCTTCATCATAGATACCACCCCTCCCTTAGTTGGCAGTGTACAAATTGGCAGTGGGTCCATACAGCATGATAATACCCAACTTGAGATTCATTGGGATGGCTTCAGAGATTTGGATGAGCTTGGAGCTGAAATTACACATGAATCTGGAATCTCACAATACGTAATAGAAATAGGTAATGCACTCATCTACTTCTGGAGTTATTGACTTACCACAGAGGCAAGGATTGTTAGCCAAAACCTATAACAATAACTGAATTTAGGTAAAACTCGCATATTATACCTGCTCACATTCAGTCAACCTGTTCTGATCATCTGATATAGCTGTTTGGGGTTAGTTGCAAGTGATGCGTAGTTTACGTATAGTCTCAACCAAGTTGTATCACTAACCATAAACTAATTGACTACTTTGAATAAAAATAACTGTTGAAACATGATTATATTCTTAAAGTCCTGTTGATTTTATTTGATTATAACAATATTTTTACTCCTCTCTAATATATCACATTAAAAGCTAATATGTAGGATAAAGTAAATATTTAAATAGTGTATAGTTTTTCATTGGAAAGACTGGCGATTTGTCTACATTTAGAGTACACGAATATAGATTATATTCTTTATTCTAGGTTCCCATCCAGGTTCTCAGGACATTTTGCTACCCACCTATGTTGGCAATACGAACCACTACATAGCACACAACATCAAGCTACAAACTGGACACACCTACTATGCTAGAGTGACTGGTAAGTAAATGCCAGGTTTTAAATTTTCCATGTTTCTAGCGTTTTGAGTCATTTTGGAAATTCTGCAACTGAAAGACCTCTTGGAACTGTTCATAAAGAGAAGGAAATTCTTCCTCGTTTCAGGATTCTATCTTATCGCTATATGACTATAGCTGTTGAAAGCAACGTAAAACCCCAAACCTTCCTTCCTTCAGTTTGGAAAAAGTTTTTTAGTATCAGATATGGTTAATGTGTTAATGTTAAAGCGGGCTAAAATTAAAAATTAAATTCTTAACTTTGAATATTTTAAATGGCTTTTGTTTGCCCTACCAGGGTAATATAACACCTTTGCCAACGTCCGGTTACAAACGAACCAAAGAGTAAATAAATGTATTTATGTATTTATCATAGTAAAAATAAGTTTCAAACATCCAAAATCGGTTCATAAAGGTGTGGATTTGGATTTGCTTGGTTATAAAAAAACTGAACGACTAATGTCATATTTTATAAACTATAATGATGTGCTTGTTCCTTTTCAGCTTTTGACTTTGTTGGTCTATCTTCTTGGGCTGTTTCCAGAGGTGTAACAGTTGACACCACTGCCCCCACCCCAGGGCAGGTCCTTGTTGGAACAATTCAGTCACACAAGCTGCACCATACATGCAACAGGATAGCAGTTCACTGGAGAGATTTTAATGATGAGGAGTCCTCCACCATTAAGTACCAGGTGGCAGTTGGATCACACCCTAGTAGTCAAGATGCTCTTTCCTTTCAAACTGTGAATTCAGGATTTGCTGTTTTGAGCAACCTTACCATTCAGGAGGGGCATGGGTATTACGTTCAAGTAAAAGTAAGTGCATGTTCTAGTAAAATTGCATACACTCAAGAATGACTCGTGATATCCATACCTGATATCCTTTCAAATAGGAAGCAATTCAGCTGATGATACAGTCATGTATGGCATGCCCTTTGTAGATTTATGCCAAGACCTGTGGGGGATGGTATGGTATTCCATGCAAGTAATCTGTATCAACAAGTAATAAGATAGGCATCAGTTTTGTGGAGAAACTCTTTAAACTTATTATACTAACCATGATTATGACACACTGCTTCTTGTATGAACGATTTACTTGTACTGTATATGAGTTATCAGTATTAGTACTGTTTATTAGTTCTGACTACCTGTGACATACACATATACTAAAAAGGTACTCGAATTTCACAAAAAAAACACAAACTTCGAAAAAAACAAACCCTATCCACACAGTCACACACACACAACTTTGTAATTCTGATATTTGAGGTCGTTCCCTATCTTTCCCATTATAAAACAACTTTTTATTTGTGCTTCTTTTGAGCTGATATTACCTAACGTAACCCTGGCCCTAAATCAGACACTTATTAGACTGAAAACAAGAATGATATTCATAAAAACTTTGTGAGGTCAATCTCAGATCTCTTTGTGATCAACTGAGATCCTTGCCCAAAGGCTGTCTTTTTATTTGTACACTTTTATGGAATACAACATTATACGTATAATGATTATTTTAATGTTGCTACTATAGCATTTGCTCTATGCAAATACGGAATCAATTTAAAAGATTTTGCTCTTTTAGGTAAAGTACCTGAAGGCCTTTAAGTCTTCTGCCTCCAAATGCACTTCTTGGAACAGCTTTTTATACAGCGTGATGATAACTTTGGCGTTACAAAGTCGAAAAACCAATGTTAGGTTACATATTTCTGAAATACCTCAATGCATTCCGGTTTCTTACATTCAGGCTACAAATGAAGTTGGTCTGTATAGTGTGGGAGTATCAGCTGTTTTCCTATGTGACTCCACACCACCTGAAGGAGGTTATATAAAAGACGGTCAAAGTCCGGACAAGGTAAGTAGTAGCCACAATCAATTGTTATAACAATTTTTTCCTGCAACCACACGTTCAACTTTGCAATATTCCTGCTCTAATGCAATTATATATTCTATCAGACTCTCACTTTAATAAGCGTTAACCTCAAGAGTCATTTTCAAATATTTGAACTAATGCTTTTTTCTTTCGAATTTTTGTTTTTAATTCATTTTGGAATGTTACTATTAACAATTGTCATGCCTAATTAACTCTTAACCCTCCAGCTGCTACGCCCGACTGTAGTCGTATCTGTATGGTTGCTCCCAGCAACGGCATACGACTACAGTCGGGCTAGAACAATGGCCAGCATAGCTGCTCTATTTGCCTATAAATAGAGGTTTATCTCTTAGATAAACAGTGCACATATGTGCACCAAATACTCGAGTCGTCAAGTATTTGGTCTGGTGACACTGACGTGAGTGTTACCAGACCAAGTTGCCAAAATATCACAACCTCGGCAATTTGACCTAGTTTTCGCCGCGAAAACGAGGTCAAGATGGCGGCGCCCATGTTGCGAGGATGTCATGGGATCGTCCATAGGTATTTGTCCCCTTGTGATCGTCTGCTCATGCAAACCTACTTGATAATCTGTGCTTTTCAAGTCCGAGCATTATGCTATCATAAATAACCCTCTTGAGAAGTCTGAAACGGAGCTTCAGCTCCGTCTGAGCCCTACAAGTAAGGTAAACAACATCTGCTCTGTATATTGACCTTCAACAGTTCAAGTGTTGTTTACATTGCTTGTAGGGCTCGGACGGAGCTGAAACTTCATTCCAGACTTCTGAAGAGGGTTATTTACGACACCACAACTATCCATATTGTACAGGACGAACTTTCAAGTAGGTCCATCAGCTTAAGGGACAGGGTCAACAAATGATCCATCCACACTCATACCAAGCTCCAGAATGAGCTGCGAATGGGTGTTATCTATCTGGGCAAACAGTTGTGGTCAATTGGGGAGGAAAGAGGGGGTGTAAGAGGGTGAATGAGTGGATTTCTCTACTCAGCCTGCTTACAAGTATAGATAGATAGATAGTTAATCTTTATTTCAAGGTGGTAATAATTTTTCATAGTAAACACGAGCTGCCAGGCCTTTTAGCCAACTACAAAATAACAATTCAAAATATAACATAGACTCTACATGGTGTAACAGCAATATAAATGATAGAGGTAGAGGGGAATTGCTTGGAATGTCAATTTTAAGCATATAATTTAGATATTTCAACTTTGTATTATTTCCAATAGCATTGTATATGTAAATCATGCTTTAGTTCATTGAGTAAATACATGTTTATGTTTGTAATATATGAGTATGATTTGGTCTCAGTTGAAAGCTATGACGCCAATTTTGGGCATTCAGTTTCTAAATCCTGGCATCAGACTATTATACAGAGACAAATGTGTGAGAGCCTTTTTACCACAACCTTTCTATTTTCTCTACACTAAGGCACTCATCCCCATTAGAGTATACTAAGAGAAGTTTAATGGTGCATGTAGCAAGGAGAGAAGAAGAGGAAACATGTCAATGTTCATAAATCTCCATCAGTAAGTATTTATTTCTGAATTGATGGCCTGAATAATAATTATTTATCAAAAGAATAGAACATCCATGAGTTCATGAGTCAAAACAGTGGTGAGCTCATGACAGGCAGCAACATAAGTTTCAGAACTAAATTACCATGCCTGGCAAGTAGTTAACTTTTATTTCTCGCAGGACATAATTTGGCTTTCCCAAAATAAGTCATAATATATGCTAGAATGGCATGTTTAAGTTGTCATGGATTTAATGATTTGAAAACCATTTTCCTTAAAAGAAATTTGCATTGTTAGCATAATTCTGGGTATTTGTGCCATTTTCAATATAAAAAAAATGTGCAGTTTTAAGAAGATCACCTTTCTCATCAGGAAAGCATGATTTTGAGTAATCAATAAAAGATGTGTTATATATTTAGACTAAGAAGATTTGGTTGCATATATATATCTGTGTACACATACATGTACCTCCCCTCAGAGAAAGATGGTGTGTATATATCCAAGTGGACTATCAGTTTAACCTGTAGAAGATTTATCTGTTGGATTTTTTAGCCAGCTTTCAGGATCAATGACAAATTATCAATCTTAAGCTAATTTTAGCTTAATTCCCAGATAGTTTTTACTGTATTCAAAACATGCACTGTACTGAAAATGTCTGTGTTTTTGAAAGGCACTTATATCCCATATGTTTCTTGCCAAAAGACATAGGTCAGTAAGTGAGAGATTGATGATGGTACTCATTTTCTTAACCGTTATGCTGCTGGTGGCTAATATAAATAAAATTGGTCAATACAAAATGATGCAAAAACCCTGAAGAATAAATGAAACTCTGACAAATGGGTATTCATCTGAGAGTACTCTGTGAGAGCTATACCAACAGGACAGGTTTTGGATGGTTTTCAAAAATATTTGTGTCCTTGAGTTTTGGACAAAAGTAGCCTCAGCATTGAAAGGGTTAACCGTGGTGCAGTTATCAGTGATACCTGTAACCAGGCAACCTCCTGCATCCTCCAACATGATGCAATTAAGCAGGTGCACTGATGAAACACCTGAGGCACAGACCTTAATTGTTTCTCCTTTTTTTCTGGGGTGATTTGTGTTTTAGTGTCCTGGTTCTGTGCACCAGAGACAGCATTTTTCACCCCACAGGCACAGAGATTTGCTCACCCGGAATGCATTTTTAGTTTTTTACCTTTGATTTTTTTGTTGTTTTTACTATCCGGACTATTTTTTTGTTCAACAATTTTACAGTACTTGGTTAGCTACCCCAATGTGTTATTGTATATTTAGCAATTTTGGTTTGTATTTTCATAGTTGGCAGTAGAATTCTGGAGGCAGGGGAGTGAGGGGGGGGGGGGGGGGGGGGGGATGGAGAGAGAGAGGGAGGGGGCTAGGAAGACTTGATATTCATGTCCTTGTTAGGGTATATGTGACCCTTTGCTACCCTAGGTATATTACACTGGGTCATCTACCAGTGCTCTATTTCCTCTGTTTAGTGATGAGTGAGTGGTCTGTATTTACCTGCTGGGGGTACAGTTCAGGGTTGTATGAGGACCCATCTCTCTCGCTCTCACTCGCTGTACCTGTGTGATGTGAACCGCTGATGCCTTTGTTATGTCACATTTGACCTCGTCCGGCAAACACAACCCTAAGAGATGCTGCGACATCAAGGTAAACAGTTCAGCAAAAAGCCAGGACAAAGGCTCGGTCACTTTTGGGGCATAATAATGCCTCGAAAGTGGCCGAGCCTTTTTTTTTTTTTTGGCAATTCTTTTTTGTCACCATGAATGATCCATGAGCACAGGGTGATTACTATATTTTCAGTATATTACATATGAAATAAAATTTTGCCAAAAAAAAAATGGTCCGAATACTCTCAAGCCATTATGTGGCTCAAGAGTATTCGGACCCGGGTCTGAATGATAAAAGTTGCTTAGTTTTTGGTATTCAGACCAAAGGCTCGGTCACTTTTGGGGCATCATAATGCCTCGAAAGTGGCCGATCCAATTTTTTTTTTGGCAATTCTTTTTCGTCACCATGAATGATCCATGAGCACAGGGGGATGACTATACTTTTAATATATTACATGTGAAATAAAATTTCGCCAAAAAAAAAATGGTCCGAATACACTCAAGCCATCATGTGGCTCAAGAGTATTCGGACCCGGGTCTGAATAATGAAAGTTGCTTAGTTTTTGGTATTTAGATCAATGGCTCGGTCACCTTTGGGGCATAATAATGCCTCGAAAGTGGGCGAGCCTATTTTTTTTGTCAAATTTTTTTTGTCACCATGAATGACCAATGAGCACTTTATGTGTTCAGTGTAATACATGTGAAATAAAATTGCACATACTGTAGAAATGTAATATTCATATTTCCTCAGAATGAGCCTCATCATAGAAACCAGAATTCAATATGGCCGCTGAGTCTGATCCTGTTGCTTCTCTGCTCTCACCGTCATCAGCCCGTACTTTGGAATTGCAAGAGATCTTCTTTGGGCCAGATAGTGAAGATGATGATGTCCCCCTGGATGAACTTAGGACGCTCCAGGGATATGTTGACGAGTATGAGGAAACTCCTCTGGCCGATTTACGGACAGACAGGGAAGACGTTCTTGCGGAGGAGGATATTGGCGCTGTTGCGGATACTGATCCAGCTACTGCTGGCTTAGAGGGTACTGTTGATCCTCCTGGATATGAATTTGAGGTTGGGGATGGTGTAGCCGGCCATGAATGGAATTGGGCATTGGGAGATATTGACCGCCAGGATTACAATTTTCAAGGGCGGCGTGGCTTTGGGCCAGGTGTGGATCTTCCGGATGATCCTTGTGTGAGTGACTTTGTCGAAATTTTTATCCAAGAGGAAGACTTCCTTTCAGTTCAGGAGGAAACCAATCGGTATGCCGCACAATTTCTTGACGGCAGGGAACTTCCTGCATATTCCCGATATAATAAATGGCCTCAAGAGGGTGTATCTGTTGAAGATATGAAATGCTTTTTAGCATTGACTGTAGCTATGGGACTTGTTGTGCAAGAAGATATTGCCGACTACTGGTCCACAGACCCACTGCTAAGAACCCCATTTTTTTCGGAAGTCATGACACGAGATTATTTTCTCAATATCCTTAGCTTTCTCCATCTCGCCAACAACGACGATTATATTAGACGCGGACAAGAAGGGTATGAGCCTACTCAGAAACTTGGAACTATCTACGCCAACATTGTTTCTAGATTCACCACTGCATGGTGCCCAGGTCAAGCCCTCTGTATCGATGAGGGACTTGTTCCTTATCGTGGCCGTATTCACTTCCGGGTATATAATCCGGCAAAACCACACAAATATGGCATTAAGTCCTATCAAATATGTGACTCTGACAATAACTATTGCCTCTGTTTTGAACTCACACTGGTGTCTCTAGTGGTGAGGTCAGCGCGAAGGGTAAAATCTATGACCTAGTTATTCGACTTATGGAGCCGTTTTTCTTTAAAAACCATATATTGTTCATGGATAACTACTATTCCTCACCTACTCTTTTCATGGACTTGATGACAGAGAAGGAAACTGGTGCAACAGGAACGGCCCGCTTTCGCAAAGGCTTTCCATCTCAGGTAAAGGAGGCACGTCTGAAGAATCGTGGCGATTCCCTAGCCATGAGCGATGGACCCTTACTTTGTGTGAAAGTAAAGGACAGAAAGGACGTCTCCTTTCTTTCTACAGTGCACAGCATGGCTCCAGTTGCAACTGGAAAGCGGGAACGCGATGGCACGCCTGTCATGCGGCCCCTACTGATTCACCAATACAACCAAAAGATGGGTGCGGTCGATTGTTCTGACCAAATGAATCAGTATAGCTGCTTCCGTCGTAGGAGTGTCAAGTGGTGGAAAACTGTTTTTTTCCATGTTTTCAGCTTGGCACTCCTCAATGCATATATCTTATACAAGGAGTGGTGTTCTACAAAGAACAAGAAACCGATAAACCAGAGGACATTTCGGCGGAATTATGCCAAGGAACTTATTTCCACAGTACAACAGCTACCTTCTGCCACAAAACGTCCTGGACGCCGTCCCGAATGCGCCGCTACACTGGTCCGTATAGCACCCCACAATCCTCGAAAGATAACCCGCCCCGGATCTATCAAGAAAGTCTGCCGACAGTGTGTCGTCTGCAATAATGCGGAGAGGCAAATGCAACGTGCCGGAGACAAGCCTTTTCGGCGTGAAACCACCCTAGAGTGCGACCAGTGCGAGAAAGCACTTTGCGCCTGGCCATGCTTTAGACTTTATCACAACTATGTAGACCATGTGACCGCTTACAAGCGTTGGAAGCGCACAGAGGAGTAAACTTTGAGCTAAAAAGATTTTGCCAAATAAAAGTCTCTCTCAAGCCATGATATGCCTCAAGAGTACTCAGACCCGGTCTGAATACCGCAGGTTGCTAAGTTTTGGGTATTCAGACTGAAGGCTCAATCGCTTTCAGGGCACATTTATTCCTTGAAAGCGTTTGAGGTTATTTGTTGTAAATCTTTTCACCATAATGACCAATATGTGCATGGTGGTGACTTAAAATATTCAGTGTATTGTGTGCGAAATATTTCTTTTGCCAAAAAAAAAGTCTGAATACTCTTGAGCCATCATATGGCTCAAGAGTATTCAGACCCGGATATGAATACTGAAAGCTGTTTAGCTCTTGGTACTCAGAGCAAGGCTCGGTTGCTTTCGCGACAAGATTTCAACATGAAAGTGGCGGAGCCAATTTTTTTGGTCAAATTGTTTTCACTGTGTATGATAAAATTTACAGGGTGAGTAATCTATATATTAATACTAAGTTGCAAATTTTGCGACCCTATCTTCTCTGAAACCGCTGCAAGCCTGATGCTGTGGCTTTGCATAGACACAAACCTTTATATCACAATACAGTGGTCTATACTTCACATAAGCGCATGTGCTTTGAGCATGTGCCGATGCCTTCCTCGGGGGCCTCAGGGAGTTTTTACTGGATGACCCAATAATGTTCCCTATGAAGTTTTTTTGTTTTGAATGAAGATCTAAACTAAACTTAGCATGAGCAGATAGTTGAAACATTTTGGATGGTGCAACAATCAAAACTTCATAGAATGGTATGATTTACTATTGTTGGAAGCATGTGCATGTGTGACGCTCCCATTGTTGAGGGATAAGGTTTTTATTGTAAATAATTCTAAATTCCAACTATAGGAAATCCTATTGTTATATGATGTTCTGATTGTTGCACCATCCAGAATGTTACAACAACAGCTTAGTTTAGATCTTCATTTAACCCCCTTGCTACGGTTGATTTCGAAAAAGCATTCAATACCGCGAATCCAAATTGACGGCTGCGAATCAAGGTGGTTCAACTTCATTCACTGACGACAGATATCCGAAAAGTGGGATATATATATCACGTTTGGATTTCCACACATTCTCGGCAAAATATGTCCGTGTTAATTTCATGATTTCTAACTTATAACTGGACCTAAGATAATAAATTTTATACATTTAGAAAGGCGGTCATATAGTCTTTTAAATCATATTAAAATTGTAATTGTGGGTCCCGTAATCACAACATTTTTAGAAAGAAACTGAGATGCTGTGTATTAGCCTGTGCACGGGTTGCAGCTAGTGTATATAATTGCTATTTCATATCAGAAAAAATGCCACAATATAATTCTTAATATATAATATATTATATAATTAATATATAATCACAATATAAATACAATATAACACTTGTATGATCAATGGTGTATATAGTGCATGACGCAAACAAAATAAAGTTCCACAATTTTGTTCAAAATGTTATTTCTAATGTCTGTTTCCATTCTAACAGGTCAATAGCCACATTACAAAATTTGGCTTTTTACTTCCTGAAATAGACTGGGAAGTGAGTCTAGAGTCACATTATACTTCAGCCTTTCCCTGTCAATTTCCTCATTAGAAAAATGAAACCTCAAGAATTTAGCTTACTTCTCTTGTTTTGAGATTACTTAGATAAAGGCCGGTTGTTGCTACAGTTTAAAGGATTTATGCATATTGACTGATGCCTTAGTTGCCTCGATTGCCTCCTTTACCCATAAACCCTCATTATTATCCAAAAGAGACTGGCAGGTGAGTCTAGTACACCCTTAATATTAAAGTCCTTTAATAGAATTGAAGTCCTTTTTTATTTTAGGGGTAAGACTTGCATCTTAGTGAAAGAAATGACTTATGAGAAGATATTGGTGCGTTTAAAGCAAAAATCAGTCTATTTTTAGCTTTTTCTATGAAATAGACTGCCAAACCAGTCTAGGCCACTCCCCTATTACCCCCAAATTGTCCAAAATGCCAAACCTTGGCATTCTTAATGGGGATTCTGTATCCTATTACAAGTTTTCAACTAAAACCAAAGAAATAGAGTATATTTTTTAGCAAAAGTTGTAATAAATGAGTTTTTTGATCGAAAATGCTGGCACACCAGTCTAGGAGACCCCCCATGAAGGCCGAAATTTACCCCAATTTGGCCTGAGGGGAAAGCCCTTATCCCAAGCTTCAATTTGATTAGTCATGTGTTAAGATTGGTAAACATACAGTGAAAATACAACCAAAATAGAAAAAGGTACCAAATTTTGAACTTTTTTCAGAATCTATTCAGTTGAGGGGCTAAGGGGGCTAAAAATCAATATAGCAGCTGGAGGGTTAAGACATTACTGCTTCGAGATGTTCTTTCCTCATGTCGCCTGCACTCGTTATACTATTTGAAAGTAACTTTGAAATTAATCAAATTTATCTCCTCTCAAAATATTTGTAGGTTGGTTCCGTTTATATTCTGACTAACATTCATGAGAAAAAGCCCTGTTATCAATGATATCATACAAAATAGTCTGAACGTTTTGGGTCATCCAGGCATAAGTAGGTTAATACGTTGTTCCAAGTATGGAGTGGTGAAATGTTCCATTTTTGTAAGGTTTTATTTGCGAAGGACTATTTTACATCTGTTGTTTGTATATGTTTGCTTTTTGCTTGTTTTGTTTAGGTTGATGTGGATTACCAAACAGATGGTGAATACATAGCTGCGCAATGGGGTGGTTTCCAGGACAGTCAGAGTAGTATTCATCATTACGCTGTTGCCATTGGAACTCAACCTCGAATGTCTGATGCCTATCCATTTCAAGATGTTGGGCTTAACACTGGTAAAACATATTGTACATTGCTTTTAAGACGATTTGAAGCACCTTGAAGTGTAGGTGTTTAAGAAAGAACAAAGCTCTTTACTGTTGTAGTATGAAAACAAGAACTATACACACATCATTTTCAAACCTTGTCTTAATCATTTGATATCCCCTCACAAATTGTAATTTATCTATGGCATGCATTTTTGCACATTTATTCAAGGTATGCAAGGAAGAACCAAGATGGTGAGAAGGAGAACCAAGAATGAGAGATTGAGAGACAAGTTGGTGGAAAGAGAGCCAAAATCTGAGAGATTAAGAGACAACATTTTAAAAAGAGCGGCACGATTCTGAAATGGGAACCAACACGGGGATACGTATATGGGAAATAAAAGGAATCCAGTTATGTTCCACAATTGATGTCATCACATATCAGAAAGTTGCACGTGCCTGTACAGGTGCCATGACCTTCTCGGACATTCCTGATTCCTACTAGAAAAACGCTGTGTCTAAGATGAACATTACCACGTTGTGTGAGCGCTGTATCATATTGTGCTTCAAGGAATTATCCAGCATTTCATAGATTTTATAATGCACCTTATGTTGACTGTAATCATTCATGGCTGACAGTCGAACATGCATCATTAGATACAAGGTCAAAGGTCAAAGCAAACATCAATTACATGCGATTTTCTGATTTTTGTTGACGTCACCTGTGTAACATCCATGGGCTCATGAATATTTACTCCCAATATAACTATGCAGATGTTGGTTCCCTTTTCGAAAGATTGCTTCTCTTTCTGAACTCTCGTGTCATAATCTTTCAAATAATATATTTATATTGGGCATGCTGTTTCTCAACCTCTCACTTTTGATTCTCTTTTTCCGTGCAGGTTGATTGTTCCTTGCATATCTTGATTAAGTGTGCAAAGGGCATGCCATATTTATCTATTGACTATTGATATATTGTACTTAGCATATCACACACCAGAAAGTGGTGTTCGTCTGTGCCTTTGCACTGTCATCTACATTTGTCATCTGACTTTTCCCTTTTTCTTAGAATGGAAGCATCCCTTCAGCTATCGCCCTGGATTCAGATATTATGTAACAGTCAATGCATGCAACAATGTAGGGATGTGTAAAATGCTCTCATCAGATGGATTAGTGTCAGATGACTCACCACCTCTGGCTGGAGAGGTTCGTGTAGGATCCAGTGATGAACTCATGCTATTTCAAGCAGAAAGGTATGGATAAAGAACATTAGAAAAAGCTTTTCTTTGTTTGTTAGATATATTCTATATTTAGGGCTAAAACCTCAGTACTTCCCAGGCACCCGGTAGACTTTATACAGTTATATAATATCAGATTACATCTTTTATATCGTTAGAATATGGAAAAAATTCAGATTACCAAAATGTAAGTCCCTCTTTATAATATACCTGTATTTAAATACACCCCATTCACGTCTGCCTTTTACTTTGGCTTATTGTTGAGTTATAACGATAGTAGTTTATTTTTTAATTCATACATGAACGGTTTTATATACTCTTCTTTCCCTGATCTTCTCCCTATAAAATTGCGCTTGGCTAATCATTAACTTTCCTCCCAAATGCAGTCAATTAAAATGTGTATTATTACAAACTTAGTATGTTCATACAAATATGAAAATTCAAAACCATCCACCCATTTTGGGCAAATGTTATGGTAGCCTGGAAAACAGTTTCCAAAATGGTCATAATTAAAGCTATAAATAGTGTAACATACTAGTCTATGTTTATTACAGGAACACCATTGAAGCAAGATGGCTTAACTTCCACGACCCACACTCTGGTTTGAGTCACTATGAGTGGTGTATTGGTTACTCTCCTTCAGACTGCAATGTTTTACCTCAGCAAAACGTCCACCTGTATAATGTAGCCACTGCCGGTCAATTAGGACTAAAAAATGGAGAAACTATCTTTGTCACTGTTACTGCATATAACAACGTTGGCTTGAGCTCAAACGCAAGCTCATTGCCTGTGAAAATAGATACTTCCCCACCAGTGT
Organism: Maea johnstoni; assembly: GCA_963942565.1. Lineage (NCBI taxonomy): Eukaryota > Metazoa > Annelida > Polychaeta > Spionida > Magelonidae > Maea > Maea johnstoni. The sequence goes on along the minus strand of OZ012695.1, from coordinate 5,133,508 downwards.
TTATCAGAAAACCAACGTTTACCATGGAAGGTGTGTCTTTAAGAAGTGGAACTCAGATAGATCCTAGTGTCATCAAGATTGAATGGTTGACCAAGGATGATGAGAGTAGTGTTTTGAGAGAGGTTGTAGGACTCAGTCTTCATCACGATGGCAAACGCCCAATGGAAGATCAGGAGTTGCTACCAAGTACATCTGCTGTATATTCCTTACATCCAAAGGATGAACTCTTTGATGGTGATGAATATTACGCCCATGTTACCTCTTGTAACATTGCAGGCCTTTGTAACAGAGCAGAAGTAGGTCCAATTCTTGTTGACTCTACACCTCCCATTGTTGGGGAGCTCAGGGATGCACTCCAGTGGACTGTTGACGGTGGATCAACTAATATAGTCCTGACATGGGAAGGTTTTCATGATCCTCATTCAGGTATTAAGGAACAATTTTTCAAAATAGGAACTGTCTACCATGGGGACGATTTTAGTACAACTTTCACGGTGCCACACAATGATCAACTGTCAATCCAATCTGAAACAGTAAATATAGCTAAAGTATTGAGTCCTAACACTAAACTGTACATCGCCTCATGGGCAATGAATAAAGCTGGGCTATTGAGTGAAGCAGAACATCAAAGCTATTTGGCTATTTCAACTAATCAAGCAGGAACAGAGGGATTCTTGGATGAAGAGAAATTTAACTGTGGTGTGAATTCTTGTAACGAAGACTGCACATGTGCTGTCGTTGGGCAACCATGTAAACACATCCTCCATTCTAGTGCATGTGTTATAGAAACAGATGCGTCCAAGACAGGAAACGGAAACAGATTTCTGATTAAAGATGGCTGGTCTGATCAGAATAACTGGACAGCATCAGGACGCTGTCTGCGAGTGACGTGGACCGATACATTTGCTACGGGACTTCATCCAGTTATACGCTACGAGTGGAGTGCTAGTATAAACGGTTCAGATGCAGGGGGCGTTTTGTTTGATTTGGTGAATGATAAATTCTGGTTTGATGTTGGATTACAATCAGAAGCTGCCTATTGTTTACCTAGAGAACACAAACGAAGACTACGACATAATCTTTCATATATATTCCACATTCGAGCCTGGTTATCAGAAACAAACTACATCTATATCAAGTCTCCAGGAGTTTTGGTCGACAAGACACCACCAACAGTTCGAAGAGGGGGAAATGTGTTGGACACTTCAAATGGTCACACTTTAACTGATGTTGAATTCGTACAAACCTCAGGATTATTTTCCTATTGGAGTACTCAACATGGTTCTATTTTTATTGAATCAACAAGCAATATGAACCGTGTTGAATACATGGCAGGAACAGGAACAGGAAGTAGGTTCTCACTATTTATTGGTTTTATACTTGTAACGTTAGAATGATTAGATTGGTAATCCATTTTAATTCATATTTGGTAAACCAATAAAAACAAATGCCATGATGGACAATTGAAGATGCTCATACTCATACCACTGAGAGGCATATACATGTTTTATGGCTGTAAGGAGAATATACAGTTTAAAGGTTTAACATATTGAATCCAATTACAAGAACAAAAGTTCATAACATTCATATTTTAATGAATTTAAGATTCAAGATATTCAAAAAAGCATTCAATGGAAGAAATAATCGAATACTTGTTTATGAATTTGGTTTTGCTTCCCAAAAGAAACTGATTGAAACATCAGATCTAGTCACATTTTAATTAAGGATTTGATTACTGACACCTTACTGCATTGTTCTAAAGGATGTTAGTTAAACTCACCCTTATCCCCTAATAACTGAATGATTAATTGACTGTATAGGGAGAGGCGTTAAATTCTGAAAATGCCAAAAATCTAAATCAGATTAGTTAATGATATTATATCAGCTGTAGATAATAAGGCTATTCAAATAGAATGAATGAGTAAAGCAAAATATTCCTTAGAATCAAATGTTTTTCATTTATCCTTTATTAAACATTTAATATATAAAATAAGTAATATGCATTCTTGGCGTTTTTAGGCTGGCAATCTTTTCGGATAACGTCAAAAAGGCGAAACATAAGATTAATCCATCAACATCTTTGGAATACACATACTCTGACCTATTTGAAACATTGGTTAAACAAATCAATAACAAATATTTTTTTAAATATGGCTGCTTTAAATTAGTTTTGTTTCATTTTTGTCAGACAATTTTTGTATTCCGAGGATATTTATTATAAGTTATATATGCTGGGATAGCAGTAATCTTGCAATAGTTTATATCAGTAGCTTTGAAAGTTATACTAAAAATCAAATGGTATTATTGATGAATATTTTAACTCTATTTCGTTTTCATTGATTTGCAATTCTAGACTACACCATCTCTTAAATGTTTTAAGGTGAATGAAATCCAAGGGAACCAATGTCTAGCCTAATTCACTGGCAACTTTTTCACACATTGAATATATCACTTGTTATTTCTAGGTGAGGACCTGATCTATCGTACTGATGTAGGGAATACTATTAGGTATTCCAATACCAATGTGACTCTGTTACCTGGAGTAGTGTATTACGCTTCCGTGCGAGGTTTCAATAATGTTGGTCATAGTGTAACAGCCACAAGTGATGGTTTCAAACTGGACAATGAACATCCCATAGTAGGTAGGTATGAGATTGGAATATTGATTATTGACACCTTTTCTGACATATTTAATCTGGTTTTGCATACCGATTGTTTTTGAAAATGGACTACCCAGCAAGAAAACTCTGGCCTATCCCCAAGTCACAGGTAACTTCTTTGTATGCCCCTGATATGATCCAAACCAAGGCACAGTGGTGAGAGACACAAGACAGCCAGTGGCCACCCCGGGGGCGGCACTCAGGTACTGAGGGGGGGCCGCACCTTCGTTACGTATTTCGCGGAAGAAGGGCTCTTTTTTTAAGACCTCCGCATGTCCGCGATTTTGTAAAAGAAGGGTACTTTTTTGTACCGAGGTACGAAGTATGGTAGTCAAAATCCCCTTAATCCACGAAATATTCGCAACTCTGACGCCGAGTGACTCCCGAAGTGACTCAGGGCTTCCGAGTTTGCTGACGCCACTTGCTGCCGCTAAACAAGCAGAGGATTATAGAATCTTAAGTTAAAATACGTGTTCCCGTTCATCCAATGTCAGTGTTTTGATAAAAGAAGGGGTGTTTATTTAGTGGGAAAAATCAGCGTTTTATTGAAATAAGGGTGCTTTTTTGGCCAGAAATCAGTGCTTTAGGGGTATTTTTTAATTTTGATAACGAACGTATGCACCCCCCTAAATACCCAAGTGCCCCCCCCCCCCCCGGGGTGGCCACACCTTAGAACACTCCGCCATATATGACGTAGAATATGTTGATTACCTTCCGTATAGTCTATTGATTCCAACACATGATTAAAAAACAAGATATCCAGAAAACACCTCCACGTACCTCAAGAGTTTCTGTCTAACATTTTTGAACCTCAGACATGATTGTACTGCGACAGATAGAACTTTTAGACACTGGGAACGCGTACATGCATGTCTGTGAATATATTGTGCATAAATATGTGTGTAAGTTTATGTGTTAAAAGTTATACCACTAGCACTGTAAATGTTTTCTATTTATTGCAGGTGTTGTGTACAATGGAAAAGCAGGAAAGTATTTGCAATACCAGTATTCCACTAGTTATGTAGAAGCTGAATGGTTTGGATTCAATGACCATCACTCTTACATCGATAGATATGCCTGGGGAATTGGCACCACGCCAACGACAGATGATGTTATGCCATTTACAGATGTTGGCTTTCGCACAAGGGCCAAGACATCGTCTCTTTCTTTGAAACACAAGATGAGTTACTATGTACTAGTGCGTGCCACAGATGCTGCCAACTTGTCTTCCATTGGAAGTTCTGATGAATTTCACGTGGATACCACACCTCCATATGCATTTGAATGTAAAGAATTTGGTAATGAGATATTGGAAGCTTCAAACTTCACTGCCCTTGGTGAAGGCTCCTATAGATACAAATGGAACATACATGGAACTTTTGATATCCAAGGAAGCTCCATCATACTAAGAGGAAATATGGAACAAAATATCTCTCTGACAAAAAATCACATGTATATTGCAGACCTATATGGAAATCTCCCCTGCATTGGAGAAAGTCCAAAACTAAAAATAGGTGCTGTAGAAGCAGATATCACTTTTGACATAAGTATTGAAGGGCGTTGCCACTACGGTATTTCATTCATATCACAGGAAAATGTCACAACAATATTCAGAGTCAGCACAATGGAGAATATGACTCTGACATCAGCAAGCTTGAGAATGTGTGATGATAAAAGAATTGTGCCAGATGCTGATATCAAAAAAGCAATCTTCATCTCTGCCACGGGTCCAACTGGTCTGAGTATTGCCTGGAATGTCAATGATGAAGAAAGTGGAATCAAGAACTTCGAAGTTGCAATCGGTTCTACCCCTGGTGGATCGCAATTCATGCCCTTCACCAACAATGGCTATATGAACCAAATTACAGTGAACAATTTGGATTTATATCATAAAGCAACAGTTTATGCTACAATTTCAGTTCACAACCGTGCTGGCAATTTTAAATATATTATCTCTAATCCAATAGAGATTGACTGGACACCACCAATCCTTCCAGTACCAATTGCTGTGGCGGTGCCAACTGGCTCACTGACATCGACTGGTGCTATGTTTAGAATCAATGTTAACTGGCCTGGTCAAATCCAAGACCATGACAGTGGAATAGAGAGCTGCAGTTATGGATTAGGTAACTATTTTTGTTATTATCATTATCATTATTGCAATAATTATCATCAGTATTGCCATTATTATTATTATTATTATTATTATTATTATTATTATTATAATTATTATTATTATTATTATTATTATTATTATTATTAATATTATAATTGTTACTATTATTATTATTATTATTATTATTATTATTATTATTATTATTATTATTATTATTATTATTATCAATATTCCTCTTCTTCTTTCTCTTCTTATAATTATTCATATTTTAATATTTTTATTATTATTATCATAATTATTATTATTATCAGTATTACTATTACTATTTTTATTATTACTATTATTATTATTATTATTATTATTATTATTATTATTATTATTATTATTATTATTATTATTACCATTTTTATTATTACTTTCATTATCGTTATTATTATTATTATTATTATTATTATTATTATTATTATTGTTATTATTATCATTATGCATTGGTCACGTCAACTGGTGTACTGACTTTGACTGCTGCAATGATTGAAATACATGTTGATTAGCCTGTTAAAATTGATGATGCTGAAAGTGGAATAGAAGTTGTGTTTACACATTTGGTAAGTATATATCTCTGCACTATTGCATTTATTGATTCTTTCCATGATATTCTTATCCATTAATACATATGAAAGATTATTATTATTATAATTTTTATTATTATAATTATTTTTATTATTATTGTTATTATATTAATTTTTCTTCTTCTTCTTCTTCTTCTTCTTCTGTTTTGCAATATTGCATATATTGATTTTTTGTATGATATTTTCATCTGTTAATACATATAAAATATACTAATATAGCTCATATATTTATTGACCTAAATTGTTACTATTATTAATATTATTATTACTATTATTATTATTATTATTATTATTACTATTATATTTATCATTATTAGTATTAGTATTAGTATCATTATATTTATTATTATTATCATAATTATTATTATTATTATTATTATTATTATTATTATTATTATTATCATTGATATCATTAGTATTCTTCTTTTTCTTCTTTTTTCTCAACGAGAGAAATTTTCGTTTTTTATAATAATGGATTAGTGTATTGTTATCTGAAATGGGGCCTTCTCCCTTGTCTTGCTATTAAGTGGTGTGCAAAAGGAGTTGCCACCTCTCAGGGAAATATAGATTTGACAGAATGATTTACATTTCTATAAGTCTACGAAGGCGGATATAGCAGTGTCAGCTGGTGCGAATAGTTACACTTAATTGTCTATGGCAGTCACGAACATATATGTGCTCTATCACTAAGAGTCTGTGAATTCTAACATTTGGACACCTCTGAAAGAGTAATTTGGCCATACAACAATAGAGTGTGTTTTCTGTTATTTCAATCCTCACTCGCAAGGGGTCTGAATAATAATAATACTAATAATAATAATAATAATAATAATAATAATAATAATAATAATAATAATAATAATAATAATAATAATAATAATAACAATAATAATAATAATGATGATTACTATTTGATTTGCACTCCACATGAATTTGATGATAGCAAACTACTGTATTCACACACTGGTCGACAGTTTTTGTCAAGTTGCCATGTAAATTGACATTACTTTGTTTTGTTAATGAAGGTCCAACGCCGGGATCCAGAACAATGCAACCCTGGACAAGATTTCAAAACATGACTGCATTTACCACAGAGCCTAAAGACATAGTCCACGGTACGGAGGTGTATGTATCAATCAGATGTCGAAACCATGGAGGTCTTGTGTCTACAGTCTTAACCAAGTCTCCTGCAATTGCTGTGGTTCATCCTCCGAACAGTAATAGCTCCTTTATCTCACTGGTACGTCGTCTTTATCTAGATACTCCTTGTAAATCATCCCCCTAACACAATGGATCCACCTCTATTTACCTTCGAGAGGGGATCTGCAATGGCCTAGTGTTACGACGCCTGCGGGAGTTCGCTGGTTCAAAGCTTGGCTGAAGGAGGGAAGGAAGGAATTGGGTTTTACGTTGTTTTCAACGGCTTAGGTCATATCGCGACGAGATTGAAGCCCGGAACCGGGAAGAATTTCCCTATCTTCCTGAATAGTTCCAAGAGATCTTTCAGTTGGAGAAGGACCATGGACAGTCTTCCACAACAACGCACATCTATATAGCGACCAGGCCAACCCGCTTGGGGATCCAGCGGAGACTCAGTATACTGAGTCTGAACTCATGCTTGGGAGCCAGGCATCGTAACCACTAGGCCAGGGCGGAACCCTCAAACCTGATGGGTTGGCCTGGTCGCTATATGAACATACGGCGTTGTGTAGGGCTTTTTTTGGTTCTTCTGTAACTGCAACTATTTGTGAAGAGAAGGTTTTTTTCCCGGTTCCTGGTTTCTATCTAGTCACGCTATGACCTAAGCTGTTGAAAGTGTTGTAAAACCACATTCCTTCCTTACTTACCATCGTGTTATGAATAGTAACTGTAAGCTTATACACTAAGTTATATTTCGTGAAGCAAACAGCGACTAGTTCCAAATAACCTTTTCTCATCTTTAATTATCTTTGGTACAATAATGATAAAATCAGGATATCAAAATGAAAAGATATGTCAGATGAAATGCAATTTTCTTTTCTGACATACGTTAAAACAAGTTACATTTGAGACAATACATTTATGAAAAAATCAAAAACGGAAATAAAACGGAACCTTTGTGTCAAACTACTGATTTTTAGGACAAAAGCTTCATCTTTCTATAAAGAAATGTTCACAACTGCATTGCTAACTCTATAGGTACAGAGGTCAGCTACAGAGTTCCTCATGCGAGACAACTACCAATTTGACCATACTCGCTTACACTTGCGCTTTGGGGGATTTGAAGATTCAAATGATATAGACCACTACCTGTTCAGTCTATGTAAAGGCAACACAGAGCTGCGACATCTTAACCTTGGGAAGAAAATGGAGGTTCTCTTGACTGACCTACATTTGGATGAGGATGCCTACACTTTAGCTATTCAGGCTGTTCATAGTACGGGACTGAAGAGCAAAGAAGTGACACAGGAGTTTGTAGTTTTGAAAGAAATTCCTTCACTAACAAGTAAGATAAAATCAATTATCATTTTATTTTGGTGTTACTGATATTTTGTGTTACCCTGTTGATTTACAAATCTTTTGCCGGTATTTGCCGATCATATTTAATTGGTAGAATGAGATACCGGAGAATTTTGTAAAGTTTTATTTCGGTAAACTTGCGAACTGGCTGTCTGCCTTGCTCTTTAGGCTGAGAGAAGGTAGTCTAGACCTAACACATGGGACACATTTATTTCATTCTGATTAAGGGTGTTCGAGTGCAAATCGTATTTAATCCTAACTAGTGCCCAATTACTAGTACTTTATTTGTGAAAAGCCAAGGTGAGAGCAGATACTTGGTCAAATTCCACTCTCCTAGCTTATCATTATTTATTTCAATCCACCCTCCCTAGGCCCTTTTATCAGCCAATGATAAAGTAATTAAAATCATAGTAGTAATGCCGCTCTGGCATCCTGCTTTAAAATAAAAGCGTAAAATTACTTTGTACAAGCTAATGATATAGCAATACGTATACATCATTAAATATGAACAAAAACACTTTCTGGAGGTTCTTATTCTCATTGTATGGGGACAGCATCAAGTGTATATTGTAAACTACTTAAATATGGCGTGAACATTATATAGCGCAATTATGGTACTGCCATGGATAGCGTGATCTAAGTATAGCCGTGAATGGGAACAGTAACAGCAGGTTCAATTTGGAATTTAATAAAGACGGGGATGTTATTATAGCGCATATGGGTTGAGCGCTATTATCGCTATCTTATTGCTCCCGCTATACTAACGTGATTTACAGTACTTTATGAATATTCAACAGCTATATCCGTCTTTTCATAGGACAAGACGCAACAGTGAAATGGAGTGTGCAAAAGCCTGGCGTACTAGAATTTCATTGGGATGGTGTATTTGCAAGTCCCACTGGATATTCCCTTGCATATAACCTCAACGTAGGAAGCAGAAGGGGTTCAGCAAACTATATTATGAACTTTGAGACGTTTGCTACCTATGGGATATTTTCGCTTCCACTGCTTACACAAGGAAAAACTCTCCACTTTCATATAATTGGAATCACCCCTGCAGGTCAATTCAAGTTATACTATGGTTCTGCTGAAGTACCTGTAAAACCATACTAAAACCTTAAGACGTCCTCTGCTATGCTCCGCTGGATCCCCAAGCGGGTTGGCCCGGTCGCTATATAAATGTGCGGCGTTGTGGAGGACTGTCTATGGTCCTTTTGCAACAGGAAGACCCCTTGGAACTATTTGTGAAGAGTAGGGAATTTCTTCGCGTCGCGATATGACCTAAGCTGTTGAAAGCGACGTAAAACCCAATTCATTCCTTCCTTCCTCTGCTATGCATAAACATGTAAACCTTTAGTTATTGGGGCCCTGGATCATTACAACTACTGAAGCCGTTCTAAGGAAACATTATAAGAGAAGAGCATATATTCTATCACACAGATCATGTTTATTTAAAATAAATGCGTTCAGTCAAAATCTTCTATTCAATATGCAGCATTGTGCACTGGACGATGAATAAACAATGCAATATTTTCTACTCATGTGACCTATTTGTCATCTACCATTTTCACTTCTTATGGGAATGATCGCTTGTATACGTAAAGCAGGAAAAACAGGAATTCGCCTTCTCATCCTCTTTCTATCAGACTCTAGGTTGACCATTATATATGCACTCCCTTTTCTCTCTTTTTGTATATTATTTTATTTTTTATTTAAGTATGATCAGATTAAATAGTTTATCATGTTCATTGTTTCAAAATAGTACTGCTGTGGTGTCTATCCTAAGGTTATTGTAACTTAATCTTCTTAATCAAATTCAAATATAATTCCAAATTTCTACTGCTATTCAACATAGCAAACATGTAGGAGCATTTGTTTCTTTTTCACCGCAATTTGCACGTTGCCGCTTCATTAATTATTATTTTCCATATCATTTTGTTTGTATTCACTCTAGTGTGTAATAACTTCTATTTGGTGTCAAAGAGATCAACATTCTTGGTCGCTTAATGGACTTAATGGGCTGTCTTCACTGTAGACTTTCAACTCAATGTTTTTTCTCCTCTTTGGGTCAGATTTCTTCCTAGATTTTAATCCCATATTTATATGCCATTCTGTACATATTCTGCCAGCCTTTTTCTGTGACATTACTCAGTTTAATAGGGACAGCCTGAGTGTGTGGTTTCATATTCTTTACATATATTTTCTATATCTTCTTTCCTGAGTGCATTCCAGTCTAGGTCTAACAGTTGGGATATTTAATAACATTCTTGTGGTTCATTTTTTATTAAATGGCATTTGTAACATAGTCGTGCCACAGGGGGGACCTTATAAAACTCATACTTAAGCATTATTGTTAATTTGATTTGCACAAAATGAACTTAAAGGATGACGCTTGTTTAACAAACCATGGTGATTCTTCTTCCTTTCTTAAGTGTTGACGAAATTTACCCAAAATATGTACAATTTAGGGTGCTGCAACTACGGTTCTATACTAATGAAGATTACATAAGCTTGGCATTAACGACTCCCCATTGTGTATTATACAGTGCTGACAGTTAATTCCTGCACTAAATGCGTGGACAGCCCAGGCATAATGCACGACCGCACGCTCGATTGCTACGGAGCTTCCTAAGCATGGATGCATGACGACCTAACAGCTGAACGTAGCTTTACTTTGCAAGCTTCGTGGGCCATTGATATGCTTGGCACATATTTTAGACACATCATCTATGGGTGTTATAACAACAAGGCACTGGCAGACGTCCGGTCGACTGGTGCATGAATTAAATGTCTGTACTGTATATGAATACCTTTTGTTTAGCCCACTCAAACACAACCTCAACCAGGCCAAACTTCTGTACTGTATGTATGACAGATATGGACAGCAATAAACGTATGCTTCTCAAGTGACTTGTGAGTGTGACCTTTTGGCAGGATGTTGAGCATTGGATTGCTCAACTTAGTGAAACTAAGTATAATTTGAGCAACAACAGAATTATACTGGGAGACTTAAAAAATAGCAATGTCAAACTATATATACTATTATTCAAAACAAGTCAGAAAATGTTATATCAACTTTAAAAGAAAAATGGGAACAAATGTTAAATGATGACATTTCTGAAGACGATATTCAAAATGCCTTTGAAATCACCCAAAAACATCCAACATGTGTATACAATAGATATGTACAATTTAGAATGCTGCACGATAGATTAAATACTAGACTATTGTTACATAAAATGAAGATTTTGAATACAAATGAATGTCTATACTGTAAAGAACAAACTGATACCACAATACACGCATTACTGGAATGTCCGGAAACAGCAAATCTCTGGAGATGCGCTGAATTATGGTTGAGGGAACACATAGATAGAAGCATTAAAATTTCAGAAAAGGAAAAGATATTTGGAATCGCAGGGAAAACCCATCTTTCATTTTAAATGAATATGTTTATTATTTGTACTAAACTCACTATATATCAAAGGAGACCTGATGGTCAAAAGTGTAGGCTACCTGACATCTTAAGAATAATTACAAATGAAATGTTAGCCAATAAACACGAAAGTGAACTGAATCAAAATATGGGTAATTTCAATGTAAAATGGGGAGGCTATGAACATATCATAGGCTGAAATTTGCTTTGCTTGTATTGATAGATGTGCGTAATATGTTATGTGTCGCAATGTGATGTGCGGCAGTATGTTTTTATGTGAATGTTTTTTTTATGTGAATACCTGTATATTTGTTAATTGTATGCATGTTTATTTGTTCAAGAAAACAAAAAAATGAATAAAAACCGTGTTACACAAGTGTGTAATTTCAAAATTAAACTTAAAAAAATAATTAAAAATAGCAAGGCTATCAACCACACTATATTATTTGGCAAAGTCTGCCTACACAAGTAATAAATACCTTAGTGGCTTCTTATCTCATTATAACATCTAAAAACTGTGTAATGTTATCTCATTCTGATACACAATTTATATATATATATATATATATATATATATATATATATATATATATATATATATATATATATATATGTATATATATATATATATATATATATATATATATATATATATATATATATATATATATATATATATATATATATATATATATATATATATATATATATATATGTGTGTGTGTTTGTGTGTGTGTACCACGGCCTCCGTGTATAATTGCTGTTGATGTTGTGAAGATGAATAAACAAAACTATCTTGAAAATAGAAATAATCGATTGTGGAGGCCAATATTTCTTCTAAGATGATATATTAGGATTTAATGCACGTTTTTTTAAATTTTGATATTAAAGTCGCTTATGCTCAAAGGTATTACGCTCTCAGCAGACCACACTCTCGAGACTGTTTTGGCCAGGGTAGATTTTGAAAAGAGTGTTGTAAAAGTACCCTTTTTGGGTGTTGCTTTGGATGTACTGTGAATATTAATTGCGAATTTGTTGGCTATAGGCAAGGAACATAACTGGGTGCAAGCCTAGTTTTCCTAGCTGCAATTCCTATCCTCCAACCTGTATGTGCGTAAATTCATATACTGTAATATATGAATTGCGTTCAGAAAAGCAATGGAAATGAATTCATGGGTTATACAATATAAGGACAACATTAAGTTAAATATATGATATCAACTTATATACATAGTATACAAAGACATGCAAACGCACGCTCATAGAAAGAAACACAGATACCCTGTTTAGTGAAAACGTGGGACAAATAACGAAGATAACCTGTATGTGTCTAAATTCGTGTACTGTAAAAACATAATTTGGGTTCAGAGTGAAGTGAAATGAATAACAAGAACAACATTTAGTTAAGTATATGATATCAAATTATATAAATATATATATTTTATTAAAATGCATTAAAGTGCACTTTACCGTCATCATCATGTATATATATATATATATATATATATATATATATATATATATATATATATATATATATATATATATATATATATATATATATATATATATATATATATATAAATATATATATATATATATATATATATATATATATATATATATATATATATATATATATATATATATATATATATATATATATATATATATATATATATATATGTATATATAAATATATATATATATATATATATATATATATATATATATATATATATATATATATATATATATATATATATATATATATATATATATATGTATATATATATATATATATATATATATATATATATATATATATATATATATATATATATATATATATATGTATATGTTTAGATATATATATATATATATATATATATATATACATATATATATATATATATATATATATATATATATATATATATATATATATATATATATATATATATATATATACCCTGTATGCGTGTAAATTCAGTAACTTGTATTTACAGGAGAAAGTAAAACTAGTTCATCGTTAAAACCTATATATACAACATTTTGTTAAGTAAACTTAAGTGTTATCAACATATTGTTATTAATACGTCAAATAATACAATTTCATTGGAGAAAATGACTTGTCTTGTAATTGCTATGATACTTTGTGCGTTAATTTGCTGAGTAATTCTAATTTGTAGTAAGTACAATGTTGCGTTTGGTATTGGTTATATGATTATCCAGTTGTATAATACGACAGGCGCACTGATAAAAACAGAATCATTTAATGCTATACATTGCGTATATAGGGCACTTGGTCCTCTAGCCTAAAGCTATATTTTCAAGACAACTTCAGTAGTTAAAATTCACCATTGCATTTCGGTAAAAACCTGCTTTAATGCATGTGAAATTCCAAAGACGACCGTTCTAGAGGGTCTAACCCTTCAAATGGTGAGGCTACTTTTGTTCGAATCACAACGAGACAATGATTTTGAAAACCATCGAAACCCTCTCATGTTGGTATTCATTTAAAAGCTCTCGCTGAGCACTCTCTGATGAGTACATATATGCAAGGGTTTCTGAGTTTCAGTCATTTTTCGGCATTTATGCATCATTTTGTATAGGCAAAATTAGCCACCTGCAGCAAAAGGGTTAAGTGGGTTTTGCAGGTACTACGGCAGAGCCATAGTAAAGTTTGAATTGTCCGCCAGGGGTGATTCCAATTATGTGGAAATGGACAGTCTCCCCTGCTTTCACAAGCGGGAGAGAGAAAACGCCCTTGGTGTCCAATGTCTCAAAGTTCATGACATGGCTTGCGGAACCCCTAACGCGTCCAATGTTGAAATTGTATGCAAGAGTATAACCAGTGGGATCTGCAAATACTCCATTCCAATCGAATTCCAGTTCACCCGGCTTCTCAACACTCCATTTTACTGTTGCGGCTTGGCCTTTAAAAGATGAAGAATACTATGATTACTTACAATTCAAACATGCATATGCCTAATTAAATATATCAAATCCTTTAGCTAAAGGATTGAATGCTGCACAAATCATTTAAAGTCTAATGGTATGAGTAGCAAAACGACAAACTTTTCATTATCAGTTTCTTTAAATGTTACCTCTTAATTACAAGAGATAACACATTGGACACACACACAAATACACAACACACACACACACACACACATATATATATATATATATATATATATATATATATATATATATATATATATATATATATATATATATATATATATATTTGCATGTAGACAGATAGATAGATAGATGAATATATGATAGAGAGATAGATAGATGGATATAGAGAGGAGGGAGATATGTATATATATATATATATATAATATATATATATAGAGAGAGAGAGAGAGAGAGAGAGAGAGAGAGAGAGAGAGAGAGAGAGAGAGAGAGAGAGAGAGAGAGAGAGAGATCTAGAGCATGTATTTAAATATAAAGAGGAAGGACATTTAGTTCTGCAAGGAATTGATAGGAGTACAGTGTTTCAGGACATTATTATATAAATCAAAAACCAAAACTCTCTCTGCAATATCTTACCTGTTAGAGTAGGAACCTGTTTCAAAACTACGAAATCCTGAGTTGACTCTGCACTCTTGTATCCTGCACTGTTGACAGCCTGGATACCTACGGTGTAGGTATCAGGATCCAATTCTAGGTCAGTTAAGACAACCTCCATTTTCTTGCCAAGGTTAAGACGTCGTAACTCTGTGCTGCCTTTACGTAGACTGAACAGGTAGTGGTCTATACCATTTGAATCTTCAAATCCTCCAAAGCGCAAGTGTAAGCGGTTGTGTTCAAATTGATAGTTGTCGCGTAGGAGATATTCTGTATCTGATTTTTGTATCTGCAAAACAGATAAATAAAACATAAATATTATTTGTTAACATGGCGTGCTTGTAGCGGATGGTATTCCGTTAAGAGTAAACTGCTTTTGAATTTGAAAAGAAATTATTTAGCTATCTTGGCTTTTTAAGGAGAAAAAACACTTGGTTGACAGCTTTAATGAGATAGCAAGATGTACCCATTAAAAAATGATTGAAAAGGATATGACATGGAAATTAAAACGGAAAAAATATTTACCCACAGTTGGATGTACTGTGATGTTCATTTTTCCTTTCAATTCTATTTGGATACCGCAAGACGAGAAAACCACAATGCGGTACTTATAGGCATACTTTACAGTGTATGGGTATTTGTACATACTGTAAAACATTTAATATTTAACAATCTATGATGACCGAAATTGACCTAGCATTTTGGTAATATCATTTGGCTCAAATGAGGATATAAATTGACATAATTCATAAATGTGCATTAAAAATCATTCCACACAAAAATGCATAATTTCCACTGTCTATGAGCAAGTACACACTTTCAAAACATGCAATTCGCTATTGTTGAGCAAAAAAAGATGCGTCAGGGCCGGCATTTAATTCCCTGCAATATATTTGTGGGTTTGGAGTAATGCACGACCACATGCCTGATTCCCATCTAGTTTCCAGGCCATGGATGCGACAAAGGGTCCCAGATCGCGAGCTACGTGGGTCGGTGATGTGCTTGGCTTGTTTTTTGAAATTATCTATGGGGGTTTGTACAACTAGGCACAGCATGCAACCTGTAGATTTAATTGAAAGTTCATACTGCAATTATAAATTAACCCGCTAAATACAGAAACAATGTTAACGTACAAGAGAGTCGTTTGTTATTGTTCTTCAACAGTGAAAAAGTACCACTTTTTGGAAAAAATTTTTTAGTGCACTAAATGGCCGATACGCCATCTGCTGGCCAGGCTCTCTAGTTTGGTTCTTAAGCTCCGGGGGATTTGTAACAATTATTGCAAAACTGCATCGCCATAACTTCATGTAACGGCAACTGAGCGAGTGCTATTAAGCACTCAGCATGACAGGCGCATGAGCTGGGTGAGTGCGATCAGGTGCTCCGTGCGATAGGCCGGTGTGCGAGAGGAGCGACAAAACCAGCTTTGTGTAGCTAAAGGTGCTGTACCACTGCGAATTTATATGTACAATTTTTTATTTAAGTCAAATCTACGATGAAAACCACGAATTTGCTAAAAAAATTGGTGAAAGTCACATTCGCATGATGTATACAAATTGTACGAAAATTATACGAAATCCCATGACAGTAGGTATGATTGATGTTAACGTACCAGTGATATGAAGGAGTTGTTGGTGCTCGGAGGATTCACCACAGCAATGGCGGGCGACTTGCTGACCACCGTAGAGAGAAGATTCGCGTAGTTTCGACATCGGACGGAAATGTAAACTTCAGTACCATGGGCAATGTCGAAGGACTTTGAGATAAATCCTGTCATGTTTTGAAATCTCACCCAAGTCTGCATATTCAGGGATCCTGGTGTTGGACCTTGATGAGTCAAATAAAACATATACAAACTTGTACATATATATATATATATATATATATATATATATATATATATATATATATATATATATATATATATATATATATATATATATATATATATATATATATATATATATATATATATATATATATATATATATATATATATATATATATATATATATATATATATATATATATTATATATATTATATATATTATATCTATATCTATATATATCTATATCTATATCTATATATCTATACTAGTATATATATATATATATATATATATATATATATATATATATATATATATATATATATATATATATATATATATATACATATATATATATATATATATATATATATATATATATATATATATATATATATATATATATATATATATATATATATATATATATATCATGGATGCATGTTTACAGTGAAATCACTAGGTAAAGCAAAACTAATTACACCCAGCATTGAATAAACTAGTTACACATCTGAGAAATAAGTCTTCCCTGTACTATTTCAAAATTATGCTGTTATGCTTTGAATGAAAAATCGATGCTCTACATTCTTAGAGCAATTCATTTTTATCCATATGAATATGTATAGGTAAAGGCTTTTTAGATTATGCAGTCTCCCTCATGTCAGTGACATACATTATAATGATAATAATAATGATAATAACAATAATGATAATAATGATAATAATAACAATAGTAATGATAATAATGATAATAACAATAATGATAATAATGATATTAATAACAATAATAATAATAATAATAATAATAATAATAATAATATTAATAATAATAATAATAATGATAATAATGCTAATAATGCTAATAATAATGACAATAACAACAATAATAACAATAATGATAATAACAACAATAATAAGAATAATGATAATACTACTTATAATAAAAATAATGATAATAACAATAATAATGCTATACTATTGATTCTACTACTACTACTACTACTACTACTACTACTACTACTACTACTACTACTACTACTACTAATAGTTACCTAATCCATAACTGCAGCTCTCTATTCCACTCTCAGGGTCATGGATTTGACCAGGCCAGTTACCATTGATTCTAAACATAGCACCAGTTGATGTCAGTGAACCAGTTGGCACCGCCACAGCAATTGGTGTAGGCAGATGAGGTGCTGTCCAGTCAATCTCTAATGGATTAGAGATGATTCTCTTTAAATTGCCAGCACGGTTGTAAGCTGAAACCGTAGCATAGACTGTTGCCTTGTGATATAAATCCAAATTGTTTACTGCAATTTGATTGATCTGGCCATTGTTTGAGAAGACCATGAATTGCGAGCCACCGGGGGTAGAACCGATTGCAACTTCAAAGTTCTTGATTCCAATTTCTTCATCATTGACATTCCAGGCAATACTCAGACCAGATGGGTTCGTGGAAGAGATGGAAACTGCATTTTTGATATCATTATCTGGCACAATCCTCTTATCATCACACATTCTCAAACTGGTGGATGTCAGAGTCATATTCTCAATTGTACTGACCCTAAATATTGTTGTGACATTTTCCTGTGGTATGAATGATATGTCATAGTGACAAAGCCCTTCAATACTTATATCAAAAGTGACATCTGCTTCAACGGAACCGATTTTTAGTTTTGGCCTTTCTCCAACGCAGGGGAGTTGTCCATAGAGGTCTGCAATATACATTTGATTTTTTGTCAATGTGACATTCTGTTCCATACTTCCTCTAAGAATAATGGAGCTTGCTTGGATATCTACTGTTCCTTGTATGTCCCATTTGGTTTCAAAGGAACCCTGATCAAGGGCAGTGAAGTTTGAAGTGTCCAATGCATTACTACCATATTTCTTGCATTCAAATGCATAAGGGGGTGTGGTATCCACAAAGAAGGCATCAGAACTTCCAATGGAAGACAAGTTGGCAGCATCTGTGGCGCGCACTAGTACATAGTAACTCATTTTGTGCTTCAAAGAAAGTGAGGATGTCTGTGCAGTTGTACGGAATCCAACATCTGTAAATGGCATTACATCATCTGTCGTTGGCGTGGTGCCAATTCCCCAGGCATATCTATCTATGTAAGAGTGATGGTCATTGAATCCAAACCATTCAGCTTCTACATAGCTAGTAGAATACTGGTATATTAAATATTTTCCTGCCTTCCCATTGTAGACAACGCCTGCAACAAAATATTTACATTGTTAGATGTACATGAAAAAAGTACCGAGAAAAAGGAGTGTGCACATTTATGTCAGGTTTTACATCTAACCGAACATATTCTTGCAATTTTGTGTACACAGAAGGGAATACTGCTTTATCATACTATCTACTTAAATGTAGAATTTGTTCCAATGTCGAAATGGACTAGCAGATTGTGAATCAGAAGCTTTCTGTGCAGTTCTGCTTTACATTATCTGTTTTAGTCTACTTTGATGTGGGCCAAATAGCTAACATTGACTTGGTGTTTACGGATCTGTTTTCCATATATACCTTAATGTCCTCTATCATTAACTAGTGGCCAATAACGATTATGCTCTGTGAGATGGTAGTCAAATTGCAATATGTTATTTCGCTTTATTTGGCAATTCCCGGTTAAGCTCTGTGAGATAGTAGTCATATTGGAATTTGTAATTTCGCTTTGTTTTTACATTTTTTGTCATATTGCATTTCGAGTCCAAACATTTCTAAGTGGTGAAGGAACCTGCAGTTTCTGGCAAAAATAAACTATTAACAGAAGGCTACTGTCATTTAGCTGAGATTAAAAACTGGGTATTTGGTTAGACAGTGAGCAGCCTGCACCAACATCTTGACTGATAGAGCAGTCCCAAGATTGGAAGTTCTGATAAAATTCCAATATAAAACGAACCTCATTGTTACTTACCTACTATGGGTTCTTCATTGTCCAGTTTGAAACCATCACTTGTGGCTGTTATGCTATGACCAACATTGTTGAAACCTCGCACGGAAGCGTAATAGGCAACACCCGGTAACAGAGTCACATTGGTGTTGGAATACCTAATGGCACTTCCTACATCAGTACGCTGGATCAGGTCTTCACCTAGAAAAAACAAAAAAACATTAGATATTTTTTACATGAGAGACAGTTGACAGTTGCTAAGGTTGGATTTTTCTTCCCCATGAGAGAAAGTTGCTATTGCAATGCAGTGAGACATTGGTTTCCTTATATTTAATACAAACTCAACCCATTCTTATCTTTCTGTTGCCTAAAAGGGTAGAATCAATTGAACAAATTTAAAGATTCTAACTATTGTTTCTCTTTTCTCTTTTGTAAAAAGATATACACCTTTCTCGAACACGCCGTATAATGTAATGAAATTTGATACTAAACAATGTAAATGTAATTGACTCATATCATTAACTACTTAACAAATGGCAATCTCTTAAAAGAAAACTAATAATATTAGTTAGTACCTTTCTAAAGATTCAAAAGTGATAAAAAGAGATAATATTCACCATGGACCGACAAATCAATTCAAGAGAATGAGGAGTAAGAATAATGAATTTGGCTTAATGGAAATATATTTTGTTTTCATCGAAACAAGTCCAAAAACAATTATTGAATATTGTACATCTAAAAAACACATTACTACTGTGTTATTCTAGTGATCATTCATATCAATATTAGTATCATATATATCAACACACAAGCACATTCTAGCCATAATATGGCATAAATGTGACAAAAACGAAATTTCAAATACCCTCTCTCATTCTACACACACATACATACATTCATACACACACACACGCAAATATAATATATATATATATATATATATATATATATATATATATATATATATATATATATATATATATATATATATATATATATATATATATACATATATATATATATATATATATATATATATATATATATATATATATATATATATATATATATATATATATATATATATATATGTGTGCATATATATAAAAACATGTATATACATTTATACCTCTCTCTCTCTCTCTCTCTCTCTCTCTCTCTCTCTCTCTCTATATATATATATATATATATATATATATATATATATATATATATATATATATATATATATATATATATATATATATATATATATAAACATACGAGTATGCACATGTTTAACTAAGTAAAAAGATTTTCCACAAATACACTTACTTCCCATTCCTGTTCCAGCCATGTACTCAACACGATACATTTCACTTGTTCTCTCCACAAAGATAGAACCATATTGAGTATTCCAGTAGGAAAACAGTCCAGAGGATTGGAGGAATTCAACATCAGTTTTAGCATTATCATTCATAGTGTCAAGTAAATTGCCGCCACGACGAACTGTTGGTGGTGTCTTGTCAACTAAAACTCCGGGAGACTTGATATAGATGTAATTTGTCTCTGATAACCAGGCTCGAATATGGAATATATACACCAGGTTATGTCGTAGTCTTCTTTCGTTGCCTCTAGGTAAACAATATGCTGCCTCTTGTTGTAAGCCAACATCAAACCAGAACTTATCATTCACCAAATCAAACAAACCTCCACCTGCATTCGAACCATTCCTGCTTACACTCCACTCGTAGCGCTTGACCGGATGAAGTCCCGCAGCAAATGTGTCATTCCACGTAGCACGCAGACAGCGTCCAGATGTGGTCCAGGTATTCTGTTTAGTCCAGCCATCTTTAACCTCAAATCTGTTTCCGTTTCCTGTCTTGGACGCATCTGTTTCTAGAACACATGCACTAGAATGGAGGATGTGTTTACATGGTTGCCCAACGACAGCACATGTGCAGTCTTCATTACAAGAATTCACTGCACAGTTAAATTTCTCTTCATCTAAGAACCCTGCTGTTCCAGCTAGATTGGTTGAAATAGCCAAATAGCTTTGATGTTCTGCTTCACTCAATAGCCCAGCTTTATTCATTGCCCATGAGGTGATGTACAGTTTAGTGTTAGGACTCAATACCTTAACTATATTTACCGCTTTGGATTGGAGTGGTAATTTATCATTGTGTGGCACCGTGAAAGTTGTAGTAAATTCCTCCCCATGGTAGACAGTTCCAATTTTGAAAAAGTATTCCTTAATACCTGAATGGGGATCATGAAAACCTTCCCATGTCAGAACTATATTAGTTAATCCACCGTTAACAGTCCATTGGAGTGAATCCTTAAGCTCCCCAATGATTGGAGGTGTAGAGTCTACAAGAAGGGGACCTACTTCTGCTCTGTTACAAAGGCCCGCAATGTTACAAGAAGTAACGTGAGCGTAATATTCATCACCATCAAAGAGTTCATCCTTTGGATGTAAGGAATACACAGCAGATGTACTTGGTAGCAACTCTTGATCTTCCATTGGGCGTTTGCCATCGTGATGAAGACTGAGTCCTACAACCTCCCTCAAAACACTACTCTCATCGTCCTTGGTCAGCCATTCAACCTTAATAACAGTTGGATCTATTTGAGTTCCATGTATTAAAGATGCACCTTCCATAGTAAAAGCTGGGGCTTTAGTGAAGACTGGTGGAGTGGTATCAATTTTCACAGGCAAAGAACTTGCGTTGGAGCTCAAGCCAACGTTATTATATGCAGTAACAGTGACAAAGATAGTCTCTGCATTTTTCAGGCTTAGTTTACCAGCAGTGGCTACATTATACAGGTGGACATTTTGCTGAGGTACAATATCGCAGTCTGAGGGAGAGTAACCAATACACCACTCATAGTGGCTCAGACTAGAGTGTGGGTCGTGGAAATTGAGCCACCTGGCTTCAATGGAGTTCCTTCAAAAAAGAGAAGACAGTATGTTAAATTATAAGACCAAAGTTGGATATTTTGTCATGTACCATGTTATGTACCAAAAGTCGAATTAGATGTGAAACCTGGTCTTAAGAAGCAACTAATAACAAATAACTCAAAATTAATTTCAAAGGTACAAACAAATGAAATTTAAAGTATATCTGCAGTACTAGTTGATGTCGAACAATGATACATGGATGCTTTGGTAAAAAAATGACAAAATGTCAATATTGGTGAAAATATGTTTGGCGATTACTTCATTAGTTATGAAATAAAAAATATAATTGCATAAGGGAATAAGAACCAAATCAGAATGTTATACTGTAAATCACTTAAATATGGCGAGAACATTATATAGCGTAATTACGGTACTGTCCTGGATAGCGAATTTTACAATAGCGCATATGGGCAGAGCGCTACTATCGCTATTGTATTGTTCCCGCTATACTTAAGTGATTCACAGTATATCGTTTACCCTAAAGTACATACTTATCTGTTTGAAAGAGCATGTGATCATCACTTGATCCTACACGAACTTCTCCAGCTAGGGGTGGCGAATCATCTGACACCAATCCATCTGATGAGATCATTTTGCACATCCCTACATTGTTGCATGCCTTGACTGTTACATAATATCTGAATCCAGGGCGGAAACTAAAGGGACGTTTCCATTCTGAGAAGAAGAAAAAATATAATTTACTAGAAGCATGCAAAAAGAAGGAAGGAATGGATTTTACGTCGTTTTCAAAAGCTTATGACATATCGTGACGAGATAGAAATCTGGAACCGGAAAGAAATTCCCCTCTCTTCACGAATAGTTCTAAGGGGTCTTTCAGTTGCAGAAGAACCATAGACAACCCTCCATAACGCCGCACATGTATATAGCGACTAGGCCGACCCGCTTGGGAATCCAACGGAGATTCAAACCTGCGAACTCACGCTTGGGAGCATATACGTACACTATTTGAATGTGTGAAAACCTCTGAATATCAAGGTCAAGAGACAATGATTTCGGTAATGTAGGCCAGAATGGCGGCTTGAACTGGTAGCACAACAATTCCTTAAAAAATGGCAAGGGATCTTTTGTTCATGCATACATCACTCAAGATGTAGCCAATTACGAAAGGAACGTGTTTTTTGTACACCATTCCTATTATATGTATATGGAAATGATGCACAGATAGATCTGGACAGGACAGTGGACAGAGATAAAATGCATACATGAACAGGGTGTATATTATATATGTAGAATCAAACAAAATGTCAAGT
The DNA here is from genome assembly GCA_963942565.1 of Maea johnstoni. Lineage (NCBI taxonomy): Eukaryota > Metazoa > Annelida > Polychaeta > Spionida > Magelonidae > Maea > Maea johnstoni. The sequence continues at coordinate 5,109,650 of OZ012695.1, read as the reverse complement.
TTCAATAACTTAAATGCTACTTGCAAGCGATGCCATTTCTGTTCAACCAGTTGTTCCTTTCCTTCGATGCAAAAGCTCTACAGTTCTTGACCATAAGAAAGATTATTTACTTAGTTAAAATGCTTCGACATTGCACGTTTTATTTCCTCCTTCATTACACTGAAGATAACTTTCCTAATAGTTATAAGTATAATACATTACTTGTAGGCACTTGGGCATTGTCTAGATTACATAAAATACTTTTTCTACTTTGCAAAAAATCTTTACAAAGCCAATAAACAGGTTCATAACGAGAGGACCTATTAATAGCATGGATCGCATTATCATTTTCTCCTTCAATACAAAAAGTACAGTAATCATACATTTTAAAGGTTATCGACGGATATACGTCGATGTGGAATTTTAAACTGGGTATATTTCAAAAGCATAGAAGCAAGTAACCTCTTGTTTGACTTGAGGGATAATTGATATAACCAGTAGAGATAAAAAAAACAATAATAATTATTTCATTCTAAAAGTAATGTGTTTACATGTGTTTAAAAAAATGGATAAATAGTTATACCTGTGTTTAGTCTAACACCCTCAAACGGGTAGGCATCGGACATTCCAGGTTGAGTTCCTACGCCAACAGTGTAATAAGCAATACCACTCTGACTGTCCTGGAAACCACCCCATTGGGCAGCTATGAAGTTAGTCTCAATCTGATAATCAACATCAACCTAAACATAACAAAAACATACAAAATAAGTATATAACCTGTATTTCAACTCCGGATATATATATTGCATTTGGACTTTGAATTTGTTTTGTTCGTACCTTTTCTGCCATTTCGCTGAAAAGTCATGACTAGCCAGTTGTAACTGATGAAATAAAAGCGGAGTACCAAGCAAAAAACTCTACCTTACCTTTTCACATACCCTGGCCGGGATTCGAATCCCCGCAGTGGTGCGATGTAGCTAGCAGTCACTGCAATGCCTTAGACCACACAGCCCTCAGGGCAGGTCCTTATATTTATTGCAAAGTTTCTTAAAAAGACGAAATCATTGCATTTGATGTATGCAATCTTGCATCGTTTTGATGGTTTTCTTCTACTGTTAGTGAAAGACAAATAATTGCACAAAGGCAGAACAAGCATTTTACACGACAAAATGCCCAATGTCACCCAGTTGCCTAGGCATAGTTACAACTGCAAGCCCTTAACGTCTCCTCCCCTGGTGACCGTGTGGTCTAAGGCGTTGCCACTGACTGCAAGCTGTCTCTGACCACTGGCTAGGTTAGAATTCCACCCAGGGCACGTGAGAAAGTTCCCAGTAACTTCGGGTTAGGCGGTAGTTTTCACCGGGTACTCTGGTTTCGACCACCAGTTACAACTGGCTTGTCACGAAAAAAGATCTAGATATACTTCACTACACGACTTAAACATGCATGTCAAATTATTCTGCAGCTGATGGCGATCAGTCAACCAGACACTGACAGACTACAAGTCAAATGGTACAGAAATTGAATATCTTTACTACAGATGCACTGTGAAGCCTTTGACATATAAAAGATCGAGAAAAGGCAAAATTGTGATACAAAGGTTTTAAAATCAGTCTCGATTCTAGAAGTAAGCATTTACTTTTATGACAATTTTTCAGAAAGAAATGGCATGGTAATTATCAAGTGCGAAGTCGTTAGTCGAATGCCATACTACTGCTCAGATTCTAATCTGTCTCTGAGCGTGTCAGGAAGTTGCAAGTGACTTTGACATCTACCTTGAGGAAAAAAGCAAATAAATATTCCAAGTTCAAAATCTAAAAAAATGATATACTGTGGAACACACATATGATGTGTGTCCCAAATATAGGAAAATGGCGAGTTTTCGCATCATAGCATATCTTTATGTTAGCGACGGTAGCCGCCGCTAACATAAAGAAAGTACAAATAAAATAGTGCAGCGTTTTTATATATAGCGATGCGGAACCAAACGCTATGTTCGCTATATATAAACAGACACGTACATTGTGTGTTCTACAGTATGTAATCTTTCTTTGGTAATCACTTACCTTGTCAGGACTTTCGCCATCTCTGATATAACCTCCCTCGGGTGCTGTGTTGTCACATAGGAAAACGTCTGAAACACTTATAGTGTACAGACCCACTACATTTGTAGCCTGTGAATAAGAAATAATATAGATGTGTATTAGAAATGATAGCCCTTCAACAATGCTATGGTCGTAAAAATGTACCTGCACCAGAAACGTGCTCTTCTATGTTGGTTAGTTAACATTGACTAACTCTTGTCAGTATTAAAAAAGGTTTACAATAGATAGAGAACTTTATCGATAATTGTTAAAAGTTTAGGACTACGTTTGAAGAAATGATAACAGAATAACTTGTATCAGTTGAATTGATTTAACTGTAAAGAGAATGAGAACATTCATCACATTCATACACAAGTGGTTTGATTTGTTCTTCAAATCATCTTTATCCAATGTTCGGTAAGAATCTTAAACAACATAAAAGGAAAATTTAAAGGAATTCTCATTAGAGATAGTGAAAGCAGAAAAAAGGACCAACATTTGAAATCATATATGGAATTGCACGCCTTTGATTTCCTTACTATATGGGAATTGATATCAAATCACGGTTATCTGCAATGCAATTATAAAGAAACTCTGTGGACACCTACCTTTATTTGAACATAATACCCATGTCCTTCCTGCATAGAAACATTGCTCAAAACTGCAAATCCTGAGTTCACAGTTTGAAAGGAAAGAGCATCTTGAATACTAGGGTGTGATCCAACTGCCACTTGATAGTCCAGAGTAGATGATTCATCATCATTGAAATCTCTCCAGTGAACCTCTATCCTGTTGCATGTATGGTGCAGCTTGTGTGATTGGATTGTTCCGACAAGGACCAGCCCTGGGGTGGGGGCAGTGGTGTCCACCGTTACACCTTTGGAAATAGCCGAGGACGATAGACCCACAAAGTCGAAAGCTGCAAAACAGAGGTGATATTTTGGTTAATTATGAATACAGGCAACTCTGCTTAATCCGGAATGATGTGGACCGTTAATTTCTGTCCGGATTAGGCAAAATCCGAATTATGCATATAAGAATTATATGTATAAGAATGGACTGGGACCTTCCAATCTGTCAGGTTTAGACAAAAATCCGGATAACACATGTCCGGATTAAGCAGAGTTGCATGTATCATCACGTATTACTGTGTAACTGGTTCATTTAGTGGGCATATTCATTTAAAAGTGTGGTGGGGGGGGGGGGGGGGGAAGAACGGAAGGTAATTTAAAATTCGACACCCCCCTCCCCCTCCGGCCAGAAATCATATATACTCTAATGGTATAAACTAATTCAGAATGCGGCCCCTCCCCCCCCTTCAAAAAACCTTCCGTTCCTCCTCCCCCCCCCCCCCCACACTTTTAAATGGAACAGCCCTTAGCTATAATAGCGCACAGCAAATATCCGCTAAATTCATGCTTCAGCTCTATATAACCTTGAGTGCAATGGCTAGAATAAAGTGCGCTATTTTATAACTGTGCAATCGTGTTATACTGACGCTAGCACGCTAAATATCTGGCACTCCACATTAAAGTGTTACCCATTATTCAATATTCACAAAAGTAGGACAAGATGTATAAATAGAATAATTAAATGTGTTATTTTGATTATTGACGTCCAGTCTCCTTTCATTGCATTAAACAACAAAAATATGCAATTTTCTTCAGTGATTATAAGTTTAACAAATGTACTCGTTGGGTTGAAATGTTTGATTGATGCGAAATCTAAAATTGATATAACAAAACCTATGTAACTTTTGAGTATATCTTTTAAAGTTCATAGTCTTCCTAATGCTTCTATTGTTTTGCAAAAAAGTGTGGCTTACTTTTTTGTTACTACATTAAACTAAACTGATTTTTGATTACAGACGAGAAAGAAATATTAAGGTATAAACAGTTAACTTACCAGTTACTTTCGCATAGTATGTATGTCCTGTGAATAACTTAATATTATGTGCTATGTAGTGTTGAACATTGCCAACATCCGTGGGTAGCAATATGTCTTGAGAGCCCGGATGTGAACCTGCAAGAATAGATCATATACTGTATATCTGGTATTTTAACAGGCATTTAATTTTCGCCATTTTCGTGCTCCAAATGAAAGCGCAAAAGTAGCATCCTTCAAATAAATACCCTGCTTTGTATTTTCGCATTGCTGAGTGTTTGAATGCGCGAATTGTAAGTAGCACAAATACCCTCCAGCATTGCTGTAAAGCAAGATTGTTATCACTCCAAATTAACGCGCTATACAGAAGTGTATAATAGCTTGAGTCACATCTTAGTCTACATTTAATCTGACAATGGAGGTTTAAGGTTGGAGGAAAATATAAATAGAAAGTAGAAAATAATGCTAGTCCTTAAATACAATTTAGAATGTTGTGAGTTTATCTTTTTTGAGACCTAACAGGTTTAGATACAGTGCGGACATTTAAATTCTGCACTAAATGTACGGGCTGCACATAATACACAACCGCACGCCTGATAGGCACCCAGTTTCTTTGGCAAGGATGCATTGATGACCGCACAACTGAACGTAGGTTTTCATTCCAAGCTACGTGGGTCATTGATGTGCTTGGCTTTTTATTGACAGGTTATCAATGGATGTTCTAAAAAACAGGCATTGACAGACGTCCGGGCGACTGGTGCAGGAATTAAATGTCTGTACTGTAGAACTGACAGGATCTGATATAGCAACAGTGGTAAACTGCTTTACATGTACCATTTTAGCTAAATGCCACATATTAAAGGTTAAAGATAGATTATAATGCTCTCTAACATTTCAAATTGAATACGTCTACGTACTAGTATAATCACTGCTGGCATAAAATTCTCCTCGTAAATGCTGTAGATCGGGGAGGGGGCAGAAGATAAAGTATATTTTTAATTCGGTATTTCGTTCACGGTCACATTTATGAATAAATGTGGCTTACTCGTGACTCGCCAGTAGAAAAGGGGGCAGAAACCGGGTTGCCGGCGAATACCACAACCTACTGTATAACTGGTTAATTTGGCGTGTACTTAAGTTTGCGTTTTTTTTCAAAAAATAATTTTCCCTGTTTTTATTTTGGCATCTTGAGCAGTCAGAACAACGCCATCTTTATGTAGACATATTTTTATGCGATCTTTAATTTGGCGTTGATGGGCATTCGCCAAAAAACCCCAAATTAAAAACCACGCCAAATTAACCAGTTATACAGTATGCTCCAAGTCACAGGCAACTTTCTCACACATGCCTAGGCATGGATTCAACCCCGGGCAGTGGAGAGAGACAGCTTGCATCAAGTGGCAACGTCCTAGACCACATGGACGGCAGGGCAGGCCCTAGATGAGCACCTACTAGTGTAGGAACTCAATGGCATAGCCAGGGCCAGAGACAGGATTTCAGGCTAGGGGGCGTTAAATTTAGATGGACAAAGTCCGCGAGTGCCAAGAGCACAACGTACGCCACATCTTGGGGGCCTGGACATTGATTTTGTAGGTGCACACTTCTGAGGGGAATTTGCAGAGCAAATTTGTGTTGGAGGTGGATTATTCTATCAAATCACTTATAGTACTGTCAGTTAGGGTGTGGGAGCTTTAGATGGGGCGTGCATCGATCCACCCCACCCCCACCCCTTGGATCTGCCTGTGATTGCAGTACATTTGGCATAGAAGTATTACCTATTTCTAATATGTATCTTGCAATTCCAGTTTCATGTGTAATATCTGCTCCTATCTCCTCCAAATCTCTGAAGTCATCCCAGTGAATCTCGAGTTGTGTATCGTCGTGTTGTATGGACCCGATGCCAACATGTACACTACCAGCTAAGGGGGGCGTGGTATCTATGATGAAGCCATCACTACACGAATGTTCATCTGGAAGAGTTTCTGTAGACTTTGGTTTCACTAGAGTCACTTCCATTGCATCAGCACAGATAAAATACCTTGAGAGAAAATAAAGGAAATGATAGAGAGAGATTACAGAGTGAGATATAAGATATAAACAAAATTACACATATATGCATTAACATGCATATTATATGTAATATGCATGTATGTATTCCATGCAAGTCTGCATGTAAATCTATGTATATATATGTATAAAAGTGGAAGTATTTTCTCAACAAACTGTTACACAAACATATTTTATGATCTCATATCGGAAGCAGTACAAAACATATCTATGCTCTTCACTACGGAACTATACTTCAACATATACAAGTTTCAAAGAAGATTAGACTTATTTAGCAGATGTTCAATCAAGTCATATAGTGTTCCAGTTTTGTGTTGTACTCCCATATTCATATCTTTGTATCTGTACTTTTAAATCATATGATTTGGTCAATAAACAATATAGTCCTCAAATGACATCTACATTGTTGAAAGATAATTTTGAAGCAGTATATCAACAGTAATTACCTTGACCCATGGACCAGCTTTAGGTTTTGGAAAACCTGGACATTGTCGTTGGTTTCTGCATGATCAATGCAGGAGGGGTGTTTATTTAGACAATCTTGGAATGTAACACTCTTGTCCGTCACCAGCCGCCACTTAAATTTGAGATGTCGAGTTCCACTGAATACACCGATCACTTTATCAGTACGATTCAAGTAGTTCAGTTCATTGTTGTGAACAATGTTTGTGTAAAACCTTCCCATGTCCCAGCTATGAAGAAAAGGCTTAATTTCTTCCTTCACGGGAAACGCAGGATGAAAATCATAAACAATTGTACTTGTCCCAAGAAAGTCCAGATTTCTTTTCAGATCTATAGGCTTCACAGTAGTCGTTATGAGGCCAGATACACTTGCTCCTCTTAAGACCAAGTACAACTTCTTCATCCAATGCAACCATCGACCATACGTTTCCAACTTCTAGAGAAATAGAACAGTAATAAGAAATATGTTTTAGTATTGGGAAATTACAAATATTTCGCCAATGTATGGAATCAGTTTCTATACATGTTTTGGAAATGGTAAATGTTGAACCTGCATTGAAATTCTAAATCGAACCATTACTGTATAATGGGAAACTTATCTGGGGTGCAAATATACAGTATTTGACCAAAACTGACCTTTCCGAATTCAATTTTACCAAACAGTCATTAATACACACTAACACATATGGGGACAGGTTTTAATCGGAATTTAATTATACCAACTTTTTAATTCATGCAAAACTGAATAAAGATGATTAAAAAAAAAAAGACTTTTTAATTCGGTATAATCCGATAATTTACATGCTCGGAATTATTTCCTATTCTACAGTTATCAGAGGACTCGTC
>OZ012695.1:5082328-5097328 GCA_963942565.1 Maea johnstoni | reverse complement strand
GAATCAACCCGAGTTGTATCACATTTGTGCAAGAGTTGTCATAGCCACTGGCAGAGGAATTAAGGGCTTGCTTTGTTCTGTTTAACCAAACTATATACTGAATGTTTTCGAAACATGCAATTCCAGGTTTTAGTGAAACTCCTTTTATGAAAATCTCAGAAATAACAGGAGGGGTGGAATCCACTATAACTCCATCTGAGCAGCTTGGTTTAGAAGGCTCCATTGCATTATTGTATGCAATAACGGTAACATTGTATCTTGTCATGTTGATGTTGAGACCAGAGAAATAAGTGTCGGTAGTGTTGGCGATTATATCTACCACAGCTCCAACCACCTGAGTTTCATTTCCTAACATTTCATCAGTTGTGAGACAGCGGTTTGCAATGGCGTATTTGTAAAATCTGATGCCACTTTCATGATCATAGAAGCCTCGCCAGTATGCATTTGCTACCTTGTCCTGTGTGAAATCTACATCAGGACTACCATCAGGTCCATCTGTCACACCTCCTATAACTGGAGGTGATTCATCCACAAGGAATACCATTCTTGCGGTAGATAACAGCATGGCCTGGTTTGTAACATTGGCAGTTAAGTAATATTTTCTGTTATGAAGACCTATGTGTGTGTTTTTTGAGACAAGATGGTTAAAGTTGAATGTGTAGATGTAATCTTCACATTGATCGTTATTGGTAGGACAGAGGCAGTTTTCCGCACTTGGACAGTCCTCCTGAAAAAGGTGAATAGACACAGAATGAATAAAGATAGCGGAATCAAAATCATGTTATGCAATTGTTACTTTTACATAAACACAAAACATATATTTCACTTGTTTACTGCAGGGTCAGGAGACATTATAAAATCCATCTGACATGGTCTGAAAATATTGGATACAACTCATAAACAAGTAGAATTCTTGAATTATATTTGGAAGAGCATTTGAGCAGAAGAATTACTTTAACTTTCAATTATATATCTATTGAATTGATTATCTCTTGAAAGGTTGTTTCAATTTGAATGGGACCATATATACTTCGCGTATGTGAATGAAGGCTTACAAATATTTTCTAGTGAAAGGTAAACCTAATCATTTATACAGTTTATGTAAAAAAAATAGATAATAGACAAGGAAGATATGCCACATTGCATAATTTGGTGTCTGAGATGATAAACCCTCATATCTAGTAAATTCAAAGACCTTGAAGGCTATAAAGTCTAAAGACGATAACAACAGGAAGGAAAATGGAAGACGTTAGGTGGATACTACACAAACACATTTACGTGAGAAACACGGTGTTTGGAATATGAATGAACTTTCATATAAAATGACTGAAAGCATACAATGTATTGAATTAAAAATTTATAAAAACGGAAAAAGATAAGTAAAAAGATTACAGAATGAAATTTAAATCTGTACATACCATAAGGATTATGCGGTTAAACAAAAATCGTTTTTGCAAATATGCTCAGTATGCAAATATGATGTAATTATAGCAATATTTCTAAAAGTGATTTGATATACTGTAAATCAATTAAATATAGCGGGAACAATAAGATAGCGATAATAGCGCTCTGCCTATATACCCTATTTTAAAATCCTGTCTTTAATAAAGTGCCCAATATACATTTTGAAGGGCAGAACAAAAGCCTAGTCATGGGGAGGCACATGGATACTACATGCAGCCATTAACCACTGCCTTCACAATCTGGCAGGGGCCGGAGCTCAAGTACAGTGACCTCTGAGCCCTAGTGAGCCTGGCTAACTACAACTTTATGTGGGTAAAAATAAAGAGTGGGGCTCTACCACCGCTATTTTTAGATCACGCTATCCAGGGCAGTATCATGATTGCGCTATATGCTATTCAGGCCATATTTAAGTGGTTAACAGTATTTTATTTTTAAGGACAATACTCACCCCTTCTGCGTGTCTGTTGACTGGTTCAGCCAAGGTTCCAACATCATCAGAGTCTACTGACGTTCCAAGATACCACTTAACAATCTTTATTCCGCTGTGGGGATCGATGGCATCTAACGTAATAGACATCTTCGAAAGATCTTCTACTTTGTGGACGTAGAGCAGGCGGACTCCTCGGTTTTCAAGACCCCACAGCTTGATGATGGGAGGCGACGAATCTATCTTAAGCTCGGTGTACTTTATCAGTGTATTGTTCATCACATCAGCTGAAGAATAAACATGGTATGTAACAAAGGGTTAATAGAGAGAAAATGAGACTTGGAAATACTGTAATTGACATTCTGCAACAGAGGCAACAACAACTGCGAATTTAGGATGTCTTTAGGGAGTACTAGTATTTTTATTCGTGTAAACAGCCTACATGCCCCAAATCCCTATATGTTATGTTAAAGCAATCACACAATCACATACAATGTCCTTGGTGATACAATCCTTTGAATATTCCCACATTACTCTCAGAACCCAATAAAGCTTATTCTAAAAGGCCAACATAACCTTGTTATAGATAGATTGTAACACGGCCTAATAGATACCAAATGCCTCCACATACTACATCAATCTTTTCTTGGTTATTTTTCTTCTTAAATTCTCCAAAAGTATCATGTTGAATAACATAAAACCAATGTTTGAGTGCTTTAAAGGACAGGTTAGGAAATCAGTCATCTAGCTGCTGGTCATCGTCCAACATAGGTTTTTTTAGTTATTACAGATAGCAATCAATGTACACTTTGTTTACATAAACCGCAAGTTTCAATGTGCCAACTATCTAAAAAACTTGATGTTAAACTGTAACGCAATAAATGATCAAAAGCGTATACATCAAGACAAATCTTGACACAAAACGTTCTACCTTTAGCTTACATTACAAAAACTGTACAATTTTCCTGTGACATGAAAGTATGTAAATGAATGTAACACACAATCATTTTTTGGTGTATTTGTGAGATCCAAAAGGACTCTAATGGAATTACAGAGCAAAGGCCCACGTTTATCCATCAGAAATTGTGATATTCTATCCAGCCAAATAAGGAAAAGTCATCACCTGCCTTTTAAGAACAGTAGATGAAGTAGGAACTCTTATAAACAAACACAAACATGCAGGTACCTCCAAAGGAATAGTTATCCCTTTAACCTTATGATTTGATAAGATAACATAGGTAGTCACAGTGCAAAGCGCTAGACCACCCGACCCATGGGGGGATAAAAAGTTCTCGGGCATGCCATAGTGTTGTTTAATTTATTTTACAATAAACTTACTGATTGTATGTTTTATCCGTAAATTATAAGGTAAATGCTTGAGGGCTGTTCCATTTAAAAGTGTGGGGGGGGGGGGAGGAACGGAAGGTTTTTTGAAGGGGGGAGGGGCCGAATTCTGAATTAGTTTATACCATTAGAGTATATATGATTTCTGGCTGGAGGCGGAGGGGGTTGTCATTTTTTAAATTATCTTCCGTTCCTCCCCCCCACGACACTTTTAAATGGAATGGCCCTGACATATTTCATTAACTAGATAGAAACCTAAGGAACCTACTTGCTTTCACGAGGAAGAAAATCCTATCTCCATCTTCTATATTGAGAGATGTAAGAGTAATGTTTTGATTCAGGAAATCTGGTACTTCTGTATAATCAAACGAGTCGTGAGGAAGTGATAGAACATCTGATTTGTTTTTGGTAGTGCTGTAATGAAAGTTGATAATCCCATCAACATTTGGAGTCCCTGTAATGTTTAGATTTCCTGTTGTCTGTTCCCTTTTGCCATCAAAACGACTAGTATCTGGTCGTACAGGTTTCAGCATATTGTGTTTTTGTTGAAAACTGTTAAAGAAGAAAAGTTTCCAGCTGAAGATAACATCCCCAATAACAATTTGCCATCTGTAATCCGTTTCATCATTACCGGTTGGCGACCAGATCCTTTTGTTGGTATCAACTTTCACTACTGATGACGAATCATACAGCACTAAACGCCTGGCCTCGTAGAAGTTTCCAGCATTATCTTTGGCTGTGAAAATTAAGGTGTAGAGTACTTGATCCGCTGGAAGTGTAATGATTTTACTGGTGGCCCCGGCAGGCGCCTTTTCCGTAAAGTGTATGGTGGCTGATATTCCTAACACTTCTCCGAGACTGGTCATCTCATAGCCCTCGATGTGATACTCCTTGATTCCAGACACGGTAGCTTCAGTCAGACCGGAAGCTGTTGGATCTGACCATCCGAAAAAGGTCACGTTGACGGATGGATTTTTTGTGATCCTTTCAGTGACTGTTAGGGGTATATCGTTACATGGCGCCTTGTCTTCAGAACAATGGCTGGGTTTCACAGTGTCCACCTTAATGCACAAAGCACGTGCTTTATCCATCAGCTGAGGTTGCATCATTCTTTCGACGCTTCCGCTTTGATCGTACTTCAAAGTCACTGGACTAGAGGCTTTCATTTCAAGGTCATAGCATAATCTGAAATGTATTTCAAAGATCTATAGACAAACAAACTTGATGTGAATTAACCAATGAATAACTGAGGGATTAGACGCACATTAACACAGAAATTCCATACAGTGACATGCTTCTTTATTTCTAATCCACAATAGGGCATAAATGTGACGAAAAACGAAATTCCAAATTCCTCTTCTGTCATTGTTGACGATTAACACCATAAAAATTAACAAAGAAAGGTTACAAAGGAAATAAATTCAAATCCAAAAAAAATCCATCCGTTGGATGAATTTTGGAATTTAGAGTTTTGTCCCTTGTTTTGTCTGTTATATAGCAGCTAAGTCTGCTAGGAGACACACTATCATTGCATTAATAAAACAATAAAATATGCATTGAAACTATTAAAGATGTACAAACAACAAATACTATTCACATCTCAGCCTTTATATACACACACATATATATACAGTGAAATCTCGGGATGTGAACACCCCGAAAGTGTGAACACCCCCTATAGTGAACACTTTTTCCCGGTCCCAGTTTTTTTCTAGTACATTTTAGTTTTATGAAGGGTGAACACCCCCTTATCCGAACAGTGAACACTTTTTTGGGTAGAAAATGGTCCTGAGAACCTCCTTTATGTGAACACCAGTGTACAAGCAGGCCATAGTCAATTGCATTTTGTGTGAGTTTTTACTGTCCACACTAAATACTTCCACTTTAATTGATCTAGCCAGGTTAAGTATGGCATCAGTGATTGCAATAACATTTGTGTCAGCTTGTTTTTGCTGCTTGAGACAAGGGATTATCACTATCGTGTGGAAAGGAGTGAGTACTGTTGTTCAGTGAATTAAGAAACTTAGGATCAGTTAGTGATCAAAAGCTAACCCTAACCCAAGCTCTCATTCCTTCGATACAGAGCACACCAGAGTATTATTGTGAATAATCAATATTTTACACAGTAAAAGGTGAAAATGCTCGAGGTAGATATGATTAATTTCTTAAGCACTCAGATGCCAGGAGTTGACCTGCCCTTAGAGAAAATGGTGAAGCCGATCCACCACCATGGCAATGGGAAAAACCATAGACCGCTAACTACAGCTTAAGTGATCGACATTTGTGGCTACATAGTTCATTTCTTTTGTTTTAAAGTGCTTATCTATGTCTGCTAATGAATTATGATTCTCTTTAAGAATCAGGTCCTATGTATCTAATGTAGAATGACAAGGTGAATATATGCTTTACGTCATGTCGTTCTAGTGGTCCAACTTGCAAAACCCCCGAAAGTGTGAACACCCCCTTTAGTGAACGTTTTGGCCTGGTCCCAAGGTGTTCACTCTTTCGAGGTTTCACTGTGTATATATATATATATATATATATATATATATATATATATATATATATATATATATATATATATATATATATATATATATATATATATATATATATATATATATATATATATATATATATATATATATATAATTACAAATAAAAATGGTGACTGGCAAGTTGTAAGCAATAGTGCTAAGCTGAGTACCAAGCGAACACCACCGCCTAACCTTATGTCACTAGCAACTTTCCCATATGCGCCGGCTGCAGTCAGAACTCGAGCAGTGACAGAGAGACACCTTATTTTGAGAATCATATAAATACTGACATGTTGGTATTCATTTGAGAGCTCTCGTTGGGTACTAACAAATGCCAGGATTTCAGCCATTTCTCAGCATTTTTCACATGATTTTGTAATGACCAAACCAGCTGACAATAGCTGAATGGTTAATATAAAAATATTTTCTTTCAATAGATATCTAATGAACTATATTTATAAAAAATCTCATAACCTTTGAGTCCAGCCAAAATAAGTGCAGACATATAGTTCTCCCGTTCCTATCTTAAATTTGCTTAGATCTGAAACTTTCCCGAATCTTATTTCACTTGGGAAGTCTGATCGGTAAATATTTGACGGATCCGCCGTGGCCTAGTGGTTACAACACGTTAGTTCGCAGGTTCGAGTCTCCCCTGGGTCCCCATATAAATGCGCAGCGTTGTTGAGGGCTGTCTATGGCCTCTCTGCAACTGAAAGACCCCTTGGAACTATTCGTAAAGAGAAGGGAATTTCTATCAACGGCGAACCTATCAGCTAAACCAAAGATGTATATCGCCGCTCGACGTCTTTTAGTTACGGTTTTTATCAATAGAGGGCGGCACCCGCTCCGAAATTTCCCGCCAAAGCCGAATGGATGGCGCGCGAACGTCTGACATCGTCGAACGTAGTTAAAATCATCAAATTAAAGCTTGCAAAGTAAAAGATCTATAAAGTATCATTCGGGAAGTAACAATATATCTATTTCAAATCAAAATATGTAAATTGAGATGCAGAAATACAAGAAAATGGCTATCCAGCTGCCTCGGCACCCGAACAAAATGGCGGCGCCCACAGAAATTACGGCGATTCATAATATAGATTTGCAAATTAAAAACACCGGTAAATTAACAGGATTTACAGTAATAGGATTCATACTTCTCTCCATTGACCATGCTCGGCCCGTTAGATGGATAGTCCTCGTATGTGGAACATGTGATGAGATTCGTATGCGTAGGATCTTCTAAGGTGAAGGCATGTGTACAATCTGCTTTCACATACTTGTGGGTATGGAATGCCGTAGGGACACCTACAAATTACCAAAAATATGCATTATTGTACAGGAGGTTCAGACATAAGCATAGAGAGGGTTGCTATCTTTGCATAAGTACAACTCATCTCACTTATACTATGAAACTGTTCATTCCTTTGTAAGCATTTTTATTCATTTATTGCTCTGTTGTTGTTTTCCTACAATGACAAAGGACCATTATTTCATACATTTTATAAAGTAAAAAATAATGATATTTCTTACAGTAGCAAGAAGCATTAGAGCCCTACCTACATGTAAGTATCTTCATTGACCATATTGATTCAAACATGAAATATACATCAGGAATAAGTGTATAGATACAATGATATATATTAACAAAACAAGGATAAGGATAAGTGGAAGGGGACGGGGTGTAAATTTATAAGCTAAGCGACTTGCATTTATATGGAAATGCTAGCCATTTGTTATTCCAATGCCCAGGTACAAATAACATTATTCAAATATTATTGAGCGTGAAAAATAGGAAACATATCTGTAACTACAACCTTTTATACTGCTTTGTGTAGTATACCTATGGTGGTCTTATTCTTTGTTATAAACCATAAATTTGCACAAGAACACTGTATGTACGTAGTAAATGTATACTTACCCGATGTAGAATATTTCTTGTATGTAAGTATGGCAGTTGCTATTCCATGATCAAATGCCTTCACGTAGTGAGGGTAATCTGCTATTGCTGGAATGGTGAAGCCAGGAACTAGGACGACAAATTCGTGAGTTGCATACAGTTTTGAAGGTGTACCAAAGTTTATCCAGTTGTCCCCTTCGTTTGTGCATGATGTTGGATTTCCAATTGTAGAGTTGGCTATTTCACCACCTGCGCTTTCTATTCCTATGTGACAGGTCAAAAGATCTATAGAAGAGTTGGAGGCAACTGAAAAGATAAAGATTATAATTATAATAAAGCAGATCTGGTAAGTTTGACGTGTCCAAAATATTACGATCTCAAGCCTTGATCAGAGTTTTACGATTTTTAATTTGCTGATCATGATCACACGATTTGATTCGATTTTATTGGTCTAGTAGTATGTATATTACATAGCATGTGGCACATAGCAAATCATTTATAACGGTAACTAGATGGAGAGTCATTGACTGCTATGCAATAGAATTCTAACCAGACACAGAATATATACACTAAAAGTAAAAAACTTCCATAGTGGTCCTAGTGTGATCAGCAACTTTAAAACAGATTATTCTTTCATCAGGAGAACAGGGCGGCAAATCTGCTTTAAATTGTAATTACACTACGAGGAAGTGATTAGGACTACAGTAGTAAGATTTAAATCCTGCACTAAACGTGAGGGAAGCCTGGGCATATTGCACGAGTGTACGCCCGACTGCCGCCTAGTTTCTTGGACATGGATTCATAGATGACGTCACAACTGAACATAATTTTGGTTCGCAAGCTACGTGGGTCATTGATATGCTTGGTTTAAGTTTTGACCTGTTATCAATGGGTGTGTGTACACCCAGACAATTTGTAGACGTCCGGTCGACTGATGCAGGAATTCAATGTCTGTACTGAAGGAGATGATTGGAAATCAATACTGATTAATCAATACATTAGACAGAGTCTCTTTTCATCTCGGTTATTGATGAGTGAAGTCAACAATCAGGAATCAATGAATAGCTTAATGATTGCTTGAAGGTACATTGGCACACAGAGGCCATTTAGTGCCTGTGTAAATCTGTGTAAAATAATCCTCCTCTGCTGTTGTCAAAAACAACAGCAAACAATATATAATTAAAAATGCTCACAAATAAATAAAAAGTTACAAAGTATAAGTTGCCCACGCAAGATTGTTTCAAAAGAAACTATAAGTTCTAAAAAGGTTTTTCTATTAGTGGAATAGACCTAATCAAAGACTGATGACTAATCAGTCATCCCGATCCCACTCAGCTCCGCTTCGTATGATCTGGATGACTTTAGTTGGATAGCAGGCCGTATTGCACTTTCAACTAATATTATACATGTATAACTTTCATATTGTTGTGCCATTTCAGACTAATACATGATAAACACAGTCTGATGATCAGATTCCACGAGATTTGCTAGTCTAACAAAGATAATTGAGGTCATTCACTTAAATTGAGAACTTTTTAGGATGAAAATTTCACTTCAGATGAAAACTAATGCGGACGTTTATTACAACCAAACATTCACTAAGTACAGAACAGACATAGAGGTTCCATCACGAGTGGATGGAAAGAGGAGGAATCTTGCACGAGTGAGTGATTTTGTGTCTTGGGACGAGGCTTGCCGAGTCCCAAGACACAAACTCACTCACGAGTGCAAGATTCCTCCTCTTTCCATCCACGAGTGATAGAACCTGTTTCTCCCACGATAAAAAGGAGAAATTTACACGTTTTACCGTGAAGTTAGCTAGCTAAACTAGGTCAGCCAAAGGTCACCCGCGCACTAGTTCAACAATGGTAATACGCATTTATTGTGACGTGCACCGTTTGTTTCCCCAGAAACTGGCGCCAGATCACGTACGTGACGCTTGTTCAAATCCACGCGCGCTATTGTTGGGTCTACCTTTGACCCAGCAGCAGTGACCCATTGATTGAAATTGGGGGATCTGATTGGACAATTACACCAGTTTGACCTTTAACCCCATTGAAGAACACCCATTGAGGACGACAAATCCTTAACTGTAAAATACACCTCAGAGTGGGAGAAATGAAATTCCTGCACCAGTCAACCGGACGTTTGTCAGTGCCTGGTTGCCTGGTATATTTGTATATATATACATATATATATATATATATATATATATATATATATATATATATATATATATATATATATATATATATATATATATATATATATATATATATATATATATATATATATATATATATATGTATGTATGTATGTATGTATGTATGTATATATATATATATATATATATATATATATATATATATATATATATATATATATATATATATATATATATATATATATATATATATATATATATATATATATAAACGTTGCTTTTGACGCATTACATATACAAAGAGAAAGGAGTTGTTTGGATATACTAACTGTGACACTCATATCGCGATACGGGAC
The DNA here is from genome assembly GCA_963942565.1 of Maea johnstoni. Classification (NCBI taxonomy): domain Eukaryota; kingdom Metazoa; phylum Annelida; class Polychaeta; order Spionida; family Magelonidae; genus Maea; species Maea johnstoni. The sequence continues at coordinate 5,087,139 of OZ012695.1, read as the reverse complement.
TTTCCAGAGTGAAGCCAGTCTCACACTTGCACGCTGCCTTAGCGTCTCCATCATCTGTAAGACATTTCCCTGGGAAACAGGAATGCACTCCTACCCCGCACACAGCTAGAAAGATGAAACAAAAATAAAATAAAATATGTGAAAAAAACTAGCAAATATATGGTATTGGTTTGATGAGGATGTCATATATATATATATATATATATATATATATATATATATATATATATATATATATATATATATATATATATATATATATATATATATATATATATATATATATATATATATAGCCCTGTTGAGGCCCTGATATATATATATATATATATATATATATATATATATATATATATATATATATATATATATATATATACATATACATATACATATACTATATATATATATATATATATATATATATATATATATATATATATATATATATATATATATATATATATATATATATATATATATATATATATATATATATATAAATAAATAAATATATATATATATATATATATATATATATATATATATATATATATATATATATATATATATAAATGCAGAGAGAGAGAGAGAGAGAGAGAGAGAGAGAGAGAGAGAGAGAGAGAGAGAGAGATTCAACTCACTTGGTATTATTTTACCGCACTGCTTGTATTTTGCTTCCACTGGTGTCCATCTCATCTTTATGGCGATTCCTTCAAATTTTTGATCGACTCCTGGCCTATCAACCAACAATGTCACATCCCCATTACTGGTATCTACCAGCGATACTTCTAAGTTGCTATTTGACCACGATATGTACAGTCGTTTCTTTTGTCTATGGCCTGTTAGACCCGCACTGTTCCCACAATGTGATAAACTGGATGTCCTTGGAGCTAATATACATATCCTGGAGTTTTTAACTTCTATCACGTAAAACTGAAAATAAACCATAGAAGATTCACATTTTGTTTTGATGTTTTCCCTATCCTATGACTATACGCAATCAATCAATTATATGGCATTTATCATGATATAAGCTTCTCAATACTTCGTAATGTTAACGTCGGTCCAATGTTTATATGTACAGTGCCGACGTTTAATTGCTGCACCAAATGCCTGGGCACCATACACGACCGCACGACCGCACGTCTGCTTGCCCCCAGTTTCATCGGCATTGATCCACGGATAGCCTCACTAGTGAACGTGACTTTGATTCGTAAGCGACATGGGTCATCGATGTACTTGGGATATATTTTGACATTTTATCCACGGGTGCTTTTACAACCAGGCACTGGCAGACGACCGGTTGACTGGTGCAGGAATTAAATGTCCGTACTGCATGCATATATGGAAGACAATAGTCTATTTCTATTTTGGGGCAAAAAGTACGCCCATTCCATCGGGAAACTAGCAATTACTGTAAATTTGCAAAGTTGAAAAGCACAAAAATTGATTTTCTGTTAATTCGCAAAAATTACTCTACACAATCTTTTAGTGAATCTACAGTAAAATCTTACGTCTTTCACTTCGCCGTATTTTTGTGCCAGTCCAATTGCATATTCCTTATCGATCTCCATGACTAAGTCGGTTCCTAGGTCAACACCTGATTCCACTTTTTTAACAAACTTCCAATTGCCATCAACAACTGCATTGGTCCCTATTAAAAACACACAGATCACCACGGTAGTTAACAGTTATCATCTGCTTCTGTGGTACTTTTGAAAATCAAAGCTGAATCAAGCATACATTTGCCGGATATTCGAACGAGAGTTGTAGCTAGAGTACTGGTGGACAAGTCTCCTTCAAATATTTTATAAGAGTTGGTCTTTTAAGACAGACATCATCGAAATGAAATCAGGTAATTTTGGGCGCTACTGGCGTGAGGTGGTTAAACCTTATGCTGTGGTGGCTAAGTTGACCAATACAAAATGATTCAAAACGTCTGAAAAATGACCGAAACCTTGGCACATTGGTACTCATCTGAGAGTTCTCAGTAAGAGCTATCCAATTAATACCAACAAGACAGGGTTTACAGGTTCTTCAAAAATCGTTGCATCTTTTATGCTTTGGAAGAAAGTAGCCTCAGGCATTGGAAGGGTTAAAGATAAAAGATAAACAGGTGCTTATATATAATCAAAGTTTTAAATTGGTGAGATCACATTACATTTCAGATACTGTAGAATGGCTAATTTTTCTGTGTAACATTTTTTTCTAGTTTTTTATTTTTGGATGTTTCAGTACCTAATAGTTTCCGTTTATATTTTTTCCGTTGTATGTAGATATTTAATTTCGATATTCCAAAGAGTAAATATCAATGGGTAAGGACAAGGATTTCTCTGAGTATATTAAGTCCGGGCATAAACTGTTTTGTTTTTCCTGTGTTGTTTATTCACGTTTGAACGCATTCGGAAAAAACGGGAAAATAAAACTCACACAAAAATTAGCCATTTTACAGAATCTCGATAATGTCATATACATTTAGTATTTATATCATTGTGCAATAATCACAACACTTGCAATTATTGCAATCGCTGTATTTTAATTGGCTACAAACGCCAAACGATGTATCGAGCGGTGTGATTGAAATTACATCTAATTTCAAAATCAGAACCGCCCAGTTCCAATTTTGAAATAAGCACAATAGTGGTCTTTTTCAAAATCGTACGTCGTACTCCCTTGAGACTGAGGCATAAGGGCACCTATAGTTTTCTTGATGGGATCCTAAGATTATCAAAATACAAAAACATAAAAGTCTTTCCAACATTTCTTGCTTGAATACATCTATTAGGAATTCTTATTAGTGTTGGCTGCAAATGGTGTAGAAGGCCGAGAAAATCTTTTCATTCCAAAATCGATTAAAGGGGCACAGGACCTTTGCACCTTTTGATAGGGCGTTTTTTTTTGTTTTCGATATGTGAAAGCTAAAAAGGTTTGCTACTTATTCTTTGAAATTAGAACTCTCGACTAGATCTACAAGGACTTTTGTAAAAGCTGACTGCTAGAGGAGAGAGCATCCTCAGGCACCCAGCTGTGATGTTTATCTTAGATCTTAATATCCTTTCCTTATCTGATCTCCTGGCAGTGTGCTTTACTGGCTGATGGATGTGAATTGGAAGTTAGTTCCTGGCCAGGCCCACAATGTGAACTGTATCAAATGGGAGTATCTTGCTACCCAGGAAACAGGCACTGAGCAATGATTGCATTGCAATTAGGGTATTGAATAAAAGGGGTGATTCTTGTGCATCAGCTTTCTTGCTTTACAGGTGAAGGTCAGACAGTTCAGGTAAGACTAATCAAATGCTACAGATATAATCTGGTGTGTCATTGGCAGGATATTTGGGATGTTTCACCTCGGGCAGATATATTCTGGTGTGTCATTGGCAGGATATTTGGGATGTTTCACCTCGGGGAAGAGGGTTCCCTGTAGGGTTACGAGAGAACATTTAGATGCTGATCCCTGATCAGTGCAGAGTCTTAATGTATTCTTACAATGGGAAAAAGATCAAAAAGGAAGAGAAAGAGGGATTTTGAATGGAATGAAAAATCTTCTGTACCAGAAGATTTGGATACATTAAAGGAAGAGGAATCTGAGAATTCACTAACCATTCAAAGTGCAAGTTATTGAAAGCTTAGACTGCTGAGTACCAGTTCAGATGACAGTGGCATAGCAATTGAAGATGCAGACTCTGGGGAAAGAGACACTGATCATGACTCAGAAGATGAGACAGATTCTTGTGAAGAGAGGGTAACAGGAAAACATATTCTGATTTCACAAGAACTAGAAAATAGCCTTCAGTGTTTGCATACTGCCTTGATGGAAACTTAGAACTATGGCAAGATAGTACTAGGAGACAAGCACTTTTGTTGGCTCTATTTTGGAGATACTCAAATGAGGATTGTGATGGAAAGCGAAAAGACTCTCCAAGCTATAAACAGACAGTCACTCCTAGCAGGACGCCTGTGTGGAAATGGACACAATGCTTTTCAAATGTTCAATGTGGCAGCTATGGATCTGCCTCCTCCAGTTACCCCCAAAAGTTTCAAGAAGCATGAGGTATCTTTGCCATGAAAGTTACTCTATTTTAGTGTTTTTATCCAGTTATCTATATGGTTTGAGCCAAACTCAGGTAGTTATTTGAAGAAGAATTAGTGATCAGTACCTAGCCATCAACTCTCCTTGAAATATTTTGTAAATTTACCTTTATTCTTTAAGTTAATTCCATAGTTATCTACAGGTTTGAGCTTAATTCTGAAAAATATGTGAAGAAGAATTATTGATCAGTACCTAGCCAACAACTCTCCTTGAAATATTTTGTAAATTAACCCTTATTCAATAAGTTATTTTCATAATTACTCTATTTTAGTGATTTTATCCAATTATCTACAGGTTTGAGCTAAATTCAGAAAAATATTTGTAAAAGAATTATTGATCAGTACCTAGCTAACAACTCTCCTTGAAATATTTTGTAAAATTACCCTTATTCAGAGTACTTGTAATGGAGTGGATTCACCACCAGACAGCCAATTTGCAGTTAGCAGTCAGTAATAGTCTTTAATCTTTCCTTATCAGCTGGGGGGATGAGTGCTCACTAGGGGGTCCAGCCTCTACCAGTAGAGACCTCCAAATCTTTGCTAAATATCCTTTTTATTCCAGTAATTGAGGTACCAAGTTAACTATCAAACATTCAAACTATTCTACCAAAACATGCGAATCATATTCTTATTCCAGATTATCCCTTAAAGTTCCACAAGGGGGCAGAACATCATGATGCGCTGTAGGTTATGCAGGGCTAGCTTTAACAGCTGGTTTG
>OZ012695.1:5053146-5077128 GCA_963942565.1 Maea johnstoni | reverse complement strand
ACGTAACGACGGTTGCAATGGCACTACGGGAAATGTTAGGCTCCTAATAATGAACTTTGTAAAAAGCATTGTTACGATCCCAACACAGGATCAATATTGGGCTCCTAACAAAGAACCTTGCGAAAAGCATTGTAAGGATATCAATGCAGTCCAGTACATTAAACACATTGACTAATCAGCAGCGAGATGCAGAGTGGATCGGATGATAAAAACTATTAGTCTTAACCGTATGGAGCATTTGGCAGAATATTGCACACTTCTTTTCTGTTCATACTTGCACTGCAATTCAACAAGCATCCCACTATGTCTCTCTTGATTGACTTCTGGTGCAACCATACATACAGTCTGTCGCTGTACCAAAGTGCCTCTTTACATTGTAACAATTGGTGCAGAGTGCGGATGTACTGTGTTGGCTCTATGAGATAAAACCATACATACTTTGAGCTGTTGTACCAATTGGGTTCTTTAAGACGCAGCCATTAGTATAGGCTACTGTTGTGTCAATTTGTTCTTTAAGATGCAACCATCAGATAGGGTATTGTTGTACTATATTCTTTAAGATGCAATCATATGTACAGTGTGCCGATGTACCAACTAAGTTTTTGAAAGACGGTGGGTATCAACGTGCCGACTAACTGTGGTCAGTATAAGCAAAATGTGATTACCCCTATTCCAGAGATAAATATGGCCAGTCGTCAGTTAGTGAGGGTTTATCCTTAATGTACGTGTAATACCTCATCCCTCGACTATAGTCAGACATTATCTGCATAAGGAAACTTTGATAAATTTCGATTTTAAGTTGACATAAATTCAATAATCAGTTAGGAGACCTAACGGTTGGTAATTAAGTGCCCGAGAAGCAGCAGTGCTGGCTGAATAGCTATCCTCCCATAAATCATGACGGAATGTGTCGATTTCATCGTCTAGACTTAACCCATTCATGCTTCGTGTTCTCACGGAAAATAACTCAAAAAAGAATAGCAAAACATTTCAAGGAAAATTATCTGATACGATTTGATCAACATCTTCTCTTTGTATAAGTCGCACAATATTTTGTATTCTGACAGATACCACACAATAGTTGCACCTCTCTAGGCAGTGAGTTAAACTCGCCAGAGAAGGAGGGATATCGTCTTAACATCATTCTGGCCCAGCCTTTAATGAGACCCTTTTCTCCCATGTGGGTAGTTTGGTCTCGGGATGTCTATGCAGCATTCACATCGCAATGAAATGTTGCCGCCATATTCAAGATACTACAATACAACTACTGGCAGGCGATGTTTATGTTATGGAAGCCTGTGGATATTCAAAGAACTATGATGGGCCATTATGCTAAGTGATGCGACTGGGGAAATAATGGGTATACAGATTAGAGGCAGTTTGCATGCCGAGCTGCGAACCACTAAGGTCTATAGAAGATAAAGCGAACTTTGCAACAAGCTACTGTATCATTTCCACATGTAAAATCACACACCTGAAATTCCGTTAATCACACCTTTTTCTGCCTTTTCAAGGCTTGATTAGATTTATCTAATTGCACTTGGGAAGAAGTGAGAACCCTGGGAGTTCCAGCCTATTATTACACTGTAGTAACTTTCTCCAGAATACATGTACCTCATGCCAGCTTTGAACCTATGAAGAAGTGAAAGACAGCATATGTGCGTCTGTCCACACATACACATGCACCCTTCTAAAATGTCTGTTATAGTTTTCTTTACCCAAGTAATGGTGTTTGCTTTGTAAGCAATTAGTATAGTTGGGTAAACTCATGCTATACAGTTAACACCCATACAAATACACAGATTCGAACAATACTGCTCCTGAAATAAGACAGATGGACTTAAGAAAGCTGATTTATACTGAGTGAACAGTTCTTTATTCAAGTGATGTAACTGTTGACTATTTCATGTTTATTTTCCTGACCTTTCTTGAACCGTTTTGTACACAAATAGCCTACGGTTATAAGACCAAGCAGATGTAAGTGGTCTGCCATTTCCCAAATCCCTCGTGCTTTATAAATTCATATTAAGGTTAGGAAGGGTAAGGCTAACCATTCCCAAATGTCACCGAACTGTTTGGGAAGTTAAATGCTAGGAGACGTTGTAACCCAACTATGCCATTTTTATTAGAAAGAAATTAAGAATTAATCTGGTTTGACTTGAGTGATAGTGCCCCTACTACAATCTTCTAGAAGTCAAATGAGATTGGCGCTTATATTCATATTCTTTCCTGCCATTCATCCGTCAGGTCGTTCAACTTGTAATAGCCCCACTTACGATATCCTTCATGTATGTGATAAGTTTGGCATTTCAGCACAAGTGCTTAGGATGAATTATGGAACGGAGTGATATCTAAACGCAAGTGGTCTCAGTTATTATTGGCCAAAGCTTGCTCTTATGGTGATGCCTACTGGCACAGTATCAACATCTTAAGTAAAGAAAATGATCTACTTGTCAGTACTGTCGATTAATCGATGTACCTTACTTGGTGGCACATAGCCCATTGAAATCCAGAATATCTGAGGATATGTAACGCTATGAGCCATCTTATCTACAGGTGCAGCAGGCCAACAAGCGATGATAACAGACTTAAAGGTAGTTCCTTCATTGCGCCTACTTCCAGTACAGGTGTAATATCCTAGCACTAGATGGTCACTCAATGCACAAGCTTTCAGACAGAAAGGGACTGTATGCATGAGGAGATTTTTTGACAAGGTTCATTGTGCCCAGACTATTCTTAGTGACAACCCGGCAGAAGTATTTATTGGATAGCATCCCTGGTTAGACTTACTTAGAAATGTAAACTATCTGGTGCATTAGTGGATACCGGATATGTTCGCCATACGAGCTGTAGCGAATGCCTAATCCTTAGATGTAGCTGATTGTACATCTAGAGCTTAGGTGTACAATATAACCGTATCTGACTGGTAATGGATGCTAAGATATACTTAGCAGTGTTTTCCTTTAACAGTATTTTTCTGTTGTTTCGTTAGGTGTAATCTATTATCGATAATTGCCTGTAATGTTTGATTGAATATTAGCTATGTTACTGTATCTATTTGCATTTTCTATATTCTTTGCTTGTAATCCATATATTCAATTTATGTGATGTATTATATTGTTATGTTTATATGGCAAATAAATATACAATACGATACAACTGGACCCTGTTTTTTTTTGAATTTCTGCAAAACGCATTTTTTTTTATTTCTTAACAACACACACAAGACAAAAAAACAAAAGAAAAACACATACTGGCACATATAACAGATAACAAATGCATCTTTTTGTACAAAATTGGAGGATTTTGGATTTAGAAACAAAAGTCTTAACACTTCGTCAGATAAGATTTTCAATATTACCCTAAAATGTAAATTAGATTTGACCATATTTTTCATATATTGAAAGTTTCCCCTCAGTTTCAGCATAGTACTGTTCATATTTTAACTGTACTGATAGTACATATTTGATTTCTGCGATATTTGGTACCATACATGTGCCCCTTTGTGTTTTTGTATATAAATCACTGTATCATTTATGGAGTTCTTATAGGCCGTACCAAACATTTTTTCTGAATCTGAAATTTTAATATTATCTCCAATCCCCACTTGAATAGCTTGCAAAAGGTTGTGTCTCTTGCCTTGATCTTTCTATCTATCGATCAAACGCTGTGCATGAGATGCGAGTGTGTGCATGTATGTAATTTCACAGCCAATGACGATTTGTTCAGTAGGACCAACACACAAAAAACACTCACCTGAAAAAAGGAAAAAGAAAAAAGTCGTACCCCATGCTTTCAGGGAATTCGTCCAAACAAGATCAAGGTGCTTCAATGGCCATACTTTGTCATACCCTTAACATGTGCTGAGGATGAGGAGCGCTCTGCAGTGCGTCAGGTGTTTTATCTTCCTAACACAATACCTCACACAACACTCGCGGCCTAATTGCTGGCCAGCCCTCAAGTAGGATTTTATGGCCAGGCCCTTATGAAAACACGACATCAGGTTACCCCGCAGTCAATAAGAGAACCCACTCACCGCCTGCCTCAAGCTCTTATGCTTGACGTAATATAGGCTTCTTGTTGAGAGTGTATTTAGCCTTTGGATATCATTTTCGTCACTTCCTTTGCCGTATTGCAACTTAAAGCATATGATCGTAGTACCCAGGTAAAGTCACCAACTTCCCAAGTAAATGGTGAGCTTCCCAAATGCCACAATCTGATACAAACCTCGGCAGCCTGGGTAGCTAAGAAAATCAAAACTCAATTACGATACAAGACGGGTGGTTTCTATCGATGTGCACGTTTGCTCTATGGAATCAAGAGATTAGCTGGAATATGAACCAAGAACACTAACTATGCAATATCAAGTCATTAGCCAAGGAGTAATATGCTTATGCATGTACATCGGATATGCGCATCTTCGCTGTCGGTCCAGTTGCATCTTATGGCATACTATGAGGGCACATTTGTGATGCTTAATGTATTCCTCACCAGACGCTTGAAGGCAATACATACTGTCTCAGTACTGAATAGTCAAATAAAAGCGACCAGAGAAAACACGAATAGAAGATCAGTCCTATATGGTAAGGTAAATCAACAGGTAATACTGTATGTTGAAACAAAAACCAAGGGATCAAGGTGCGATGGGATCCCATGTATGGCAAAGTTATGATCAGTGTAGCAATATCAGCAACTACAGAATGCTGAAATCGTATGTGGATGATGTGAACAATTAGATAACAACATGGTAAAATGTATTTACTATATTCTATGATACAGTTTATGTATATCATGAATACGTTTATTTGATGCAATACATGACATGGCAAAATATCAAAAAATCGATAAAAGAAATGTTTACCTCCATGTGGTAACAAAACTAACTTTAGATTTTTAGTAAAAGGCAAAATTACGTAACCCGCAACCAAAACTCTTATGCATCAATTAATTTCTCATTTAAATCAATCACACGTCCCGGGTCACACGTATAGTTAGCATCGCTAAATTGTATGCTTTATCTGTCCTAGTAATTTGAGTGTGCCTTAATATGGTGTTGGAAATAACTTGCACCAGTATCTGGTTTAACCCTCCAGTGCTCATAGCGGCCAAAGTACATGTATGAACGATAATATTGATGAAATCTTTAGAGCAAGAGCAAAGATGAGAAACTATTTGAAGAAGAAACGTAAATAAGAACGCTACTAACAACTCTGCATTGGATATTTTGTAATATGAGTGTTAATTCATAAATAATTGTCAAACGTAACAAAGGACCAGAAGGCAGTTTCTGTAGGAATAGTTTAGCGGTAATGGCTTAAACGGAATAATTCAACAACGTGAGCTGTGAAAATATGGGACTGCTCTCAGCATTACACTCATGCAACAACCTGCTGCGAGTTTGTTCAAGCTTTATGTATACTTAATATCAATGATAGACTTGGTAACAGTCGCTATTTACCGAAACATCGCCTCAAGGGTCATGGCAAATGGCCGAACTACCCTAGTTCAGTATTCAGAGAACAGAGCTGCTGTATAAATATGTACTTGCTGGTCGCAGCGCAGTATATTTTAGTGACAGGAAGGCCCGGCAGATTTAGAGGTGAGCAGCAAATGCAAATGGGATTACAAATTACTCATTAGAAGGGATGCGTTTCTCACGTTGCTAACATTAATCCCGTGTAAGATAAGTTAAAGGGCTACCTTAGATGCTAACTGCCCTGAGGTGGATGTTCTGTGTCTCACCGCGGCCAACCTCTCATCCTCTTTAGGACACGTGCTGTGTGGTAAATACAATGCGGTGATAGCGTACACGTTTACAGTTGCATGCAGATGCCCTGTTTAACTCTCTTTACATACAGTGTGGGGCTTAAAGCTGGGGTCATATGGTGGGACACTTTGCTATTTACCAAGTATAATATGTGCAAGTATTACTAATACTTGCACACATTATAATACTAATACGTGCATTTCCAGTCGAATAAGGGAAAATCCATTTCAACTCGTGTTATTCAGGTTGTTTTAAAGTGTACTAAGGGAAGGGAACAAGCTTTATTGAAAATAAACATTTTCTCGGCAATTACTAGTACCTCTTCGATCATAGTTGCGTTGTATTTGTCAAATATGTTAAATATGTGTATTTCTTTTCATTTGTAAATCTGAATATATATATATATATATATATATATATATATATATATATATATATATATATATATATATATATATATATATATATATACATATATATATATATATATATATATATATATATATATATATATATATATATATATATTTATATATTGTGACTGACCTGACCCTACTCCAATGAGGGGTCTGCCTCGTGATCGATGGCCGAGTGGTCTATGGCATTTTCACTGGCATCTCGCAGTTGCTCACCTCTGTACTCTGTGTCCAATTCTGTGCATATATAACAGTTGCCAGTGAACTAGAGCTAGGCATTTTTTTCTTGTTCAAATCGGTTCCCGCCAACACCTACGACTGGATAGTCAAAGTGAAGCCTGAGTTAATGGCAGAAAACATGATGATAACAGAAATTCCAATTTTGATATCATTTATTTCGATAAAGCAATATTTGGAATTGTACGTTTCGTCACTGTTTCAGCCATATTGCGCCCGTGATTAGCCAGTTGTAGTATTGGTTAAGACCGAAGTACCCCGCAAAATCCGACATCTAACCCAGTCACTGGCAACTTTCTCACATGCCTGGGCAGGTGTGAGAGACAGTTAGCAGTCAGTTGCCATGTCATAGAACATACGGCCTTCGAGGCAGGCCCTGCAATACAGCAGTAGCCCGTGTCCATGTTGTGATGGCGGCAATGCGGATTCCCTGATAATCAGCCATTTGTCTAACGGCAATTCGCCTGCACGGGAGGCATAAAAGCACCCCTCTTAACGGTGTGGAGAGTGAGAGACGCCACCGCAGCATTCATCACCACTATAAATAACTGCTATACTTAACGTGTCAACACTCACCTGTTATTCTATTCCCCACCTAATGAATTCTCTGCTAACATGAAAGGGTAGGTGTGGCGCCAGATATGTGAGGAAGGCAGCCATCATCTTAACCTTCAATCAGGGACAAGGTGACCCTAGCCAAGTAAATATTTTCATTTTAGTAATAGATGAGCTCAGTTGAAGACAAGGCATGCTATACTATATATTTCCCCCATTCGCCGGATATACATACACCTGTATCTTTATTCCAGGGAAAATGGCCTACGGAAAATCTCGCTTAACTCGGACAAATAGGAACCAAGCAAACGTGTCTGAGGTAATCGAAAGAGTAACAGTATTAACATTTAAGATTTAAAACAGTTAAGACCAGTGCATTTATCAGGGGTAGGCGAGTCCAAGGTAAGCGAGGTCTTCTATAGTGTGTTTATAGTCTTTTTGTGGTGCTCCTTTGTTTGATTTGATATCCTCAATAGTCATTACCGTAGATATTATGTATCGCATGAACAGTGAACGTCACTAGTTAAGCAGAACAGCAGGTATTGACCCTATATATATATATATATATATATATATATATATATATATATATATATATATATATATATATATATATATATATATATATATATATATATATATATATAATGTATATATATATATATATATATATATATATATATATATATATATATATATATATATAGAGAGAGAGAGAGAGAGAGAGAGAGAGACGAGAGAGAGAGAGAGAGAGAGAGAGACCCTGAGGAACAATGCTGCGATACATACTACAATAGCTTTCCTCATCTCCTCTGATAATAATAATATTTATCTATTACTTATATGAATAATCAGTTATAAAAGAATGATAACAACAATATTATTTAATGGGCCAGACATATAATGTAAGCCAAAACTGTTATAAGTTTATTATTAGGCCCTCAACTCCCTAGATGGCAAACCAATCAATAAAGCGGCCAATTTGGGGCACTTATATTAGCATCAAAATTATATAACCAAACTCAATGGTATAAGAGACTCCAATCTATCAAAAACCCTCGTACCATGCTCACAGAGAAATAATCTAATTGTATAAAATTGAGAAGGTTGTACGTATGTGGCCATAGCAATATCCAAAAATACTTTCAGTGTTCATAACATCACAATGACCCATGCAAGCATGGCCAAACCTGGTTCAGATACCTAATTTTCAGATGCAATTAGAAGGGTATTTCAAATAGCGTAGTTTCGGCCAACACCTACTGAAGCTAGGCTGGACTATATTTCTTATGGATGAAAATCTAAATTATTTATGAAGTGAACCCATTCAACACTAAAAACCAACACAGCAATCACTAATCACTTTTCATAGACATTGATATATCTTCGTTGGTTATGCACAGTAAAGAGTGAACAGATTGTTAAGCTTATAGTATATGAGTACAGGAATGAGAAATTTGAAGTAGGTCCACTACCGTTATAATACATAAACTGCATTAAGAACTGAATATGAGATGGAGTGTACATATTTCGTACCGTGTGCTATGTCAACATGCCTGTGCAGCAAATTTCACCCACTATCCTGTAAAAGTATAATGGGCTTTGATGTTCTCTAGAGAACTCAAGCCTGCAAAATGAGAGAATTACCCAACTCACATTGTATGATTGGCACTTTGATGCTTGGATCTTCCCTATGGGTGATAACTGCATGTCTATATTGCTTTAGAAATCTGTGAATGCATATCTTAAGCATGTGTACTTAGTGTAAGGCATTTTACTATGCATATATATTTAAGCCACAGTACAATCAATTAATACAAAAAAGCTTTTGATTTGGCTGAAGCCTCACAAGGAAAAATCCCTTTTATGGAAAATTGGCCAATAGAGAGTTCAGAGAGACGCATTTATTTTGTGATGATTTCGCAGTTTATAACTGGAAGGCGGGAAGATTATTGATTACAGTCTTGAATATAGAAAGAAAATTGTCCAAATATTGACTATTCTGGCGACGCATCATATCCATCTTATCAGCCAGCTCGTTTCATCATATTTTTTGGGTCAAGTCTGCGACGGATAATTCATGGCAAACCACTCGCACAGTTGAAATTGTCAATCAAAGGCATGGCAGATCGACTTCAATGTCTGAATACTATCGGTACCTCGGGTGATCAGGACTGATGGTTTTATTGATAAGAGCCTAGACAGATATTCCAAGACCAGTCAAAACTTGGCACAGTTGCCATCATTAGCTTTGGCAAGCGTTTGCGAGGTATAGCAGAGCTACCACACGACATTAATCATCGCTTAGCTTTGTCCAGCAAATCCAGATATACTAATGGAAACGCTAACCGGAAAGAAAAGGTCATTGTGTGTATGTACTATGTATGTATGCATAAACACACACGCATGCATATATATATATATATATATATATATATACATATATATATATATATATATATATATATATATATATATATATATATATATATACATATATAAACAAATATACATATATATATATATATATATATATATATATATATATATGTATGTATATATATATGTATGTATATATATATATATATATATATATATATATATATATATATATATATATATATATATATATATAAGAGAAGGCGTCAACAATTCAGAAAAGGCGTCAAAAACTCAGAAAAGGTGTAAAGGTGTCAAAAACATAACGTTCACTGTAAATACGTCAACATATTCTGGCTTAAATCCCCGAATTCCCATATATTTAGTATATATGGGTTGTGGTTTGAAGGGATGCAGGTCCATTCATAATAACTTAATTGAAACAGAATGGAAAATAATAGAGGAAGTACAAACTAAATGGTCCGCAGCTTTGAATTATGAAATAGATCACCACATTATTGAAAATGCATTCAAAACCCTTTGGAAAATGACACCAGATAGTTATCTGATTAATATACACTACACGATCCTATACCATAGAGTAGCAACAAATGATATCTTTCTGAAAATGGGTATTAAGACAAATCATTTATGTAATCTATGCAATGAACTTTAAGAGACCAATTTGCATGCCTTCTTAGAGTGCAAGTAGATCAAATCTTTTTGGCTGGAAATAGAACTCTGGATTTTAAATATAAGGAATTGTAGAATACGACTACCATCAAATACCAAAAATCTTTGGCGACAGAGATTTAAATTTTGAGATAAATTTTATTATTCTAGCAGCCAAAAAATCAATTTACAAATGTCGTTTAAAGGGAAAAATTCCATGCTGTAACATGACTAAAAGTAACGTAAAGCAATATTTAAACTGCCTTAGATACAATTTGAAAACAACGCAAAATAGAGAAAAACGTATTCCAAATCCACAATGTTAGTCATCTGTGAATGACAAATACTGTTTTACATAAATATTTATATGCATATATATGTTGACTGAAATAAAGAAAACATCCGTTCTTGGAGAAATTAAAAAAAATATGCTTAGATAGTTAAGATGTCATTCGAGTAACACACAACCCCAAAATGCGTTGTCATACATGCATTCGTCTCAATCCGATATATCATGCTTTTGATTTAACAATTTGTGTATTGTTACTTTGGTATGCAGTTGTAACGAACACTAAATGGTCACTAGCCAGTAGTCAACTGTGAAGGAATCGGACTATCATTCTGTAGAAGAGTTGCTGGTACCCTTATCAAGTGCGAGTTGGATCAGGCAAATTTTGGAGCAGTAAAACAGCTAGCATTCGGTGTGGAATAGGTTCACTACCACTCGGCCAAGGGGGAAGCCCACGGGAAGGGTACGTAACACAATGAATAGGACAGTACTCGATGTCACATATAAAAGGTATCTTAACCCATAGATGTTCGCTGTATTGTTGCATGTGTTTGTGACTCATATGTAAATCGAATGTTGGATTGACAACCTCACCACTAGCGGCCCGACATAGCTGACACGTTGTCACAAAAGTAAAATATAATATACGTAGTTCTGACATCATCATCCTATCTACCTAATAAAAAATGACAAACACTTGTCAAGAGAGTATATTCTCCTGGCAGTTCATCATTCCATAGACATAATTACACTCATCGGGATTTTTGAACACGAGAAAAGGAAATTAACTTCAAACCATATCAATATTCAGATACACATTCGCATCCCTGATGGCTATAGAACAAAATAATAAAGCCCCAAACGATATTTGGTTGTTCATTCAATTCTGCCGTGTACGATCTGAATACAATACACATAACTTTGCCCTGATTTTTATTTATTTAACACCCCCATGTGATTATGAACTACCACTGGAATCATTCATAAAAGTAATACCCAGTGGGTTTAATTATCCATTGGATAACTTAATCTAAATTGTACATGCATGGAAAGTCTGCTCAACCCTAAGAGGCTCGCTGTAATATTCTAAACCGAGGTGTTTTCAATGAGAGATCAAATCCCTTCAAATTAGTAAATTAACACCACCATTTTCAAATGAATTTTTCAACGCACCTTTTCTGTATTTTGGACGTTTCCCATTCCAGAGGAAGTTGTTAAAATTTTTGTCTATTTTCTCAAATGTTTCATTTGTAGGGCTCAGAAGAGACAACAAGACATGCGTCAATATTATTGACTATGGTTATATGACCATTAGGTGTGAGCCTTTTAGTTTCTTTTTTTTAATGAGGGCTTGTATCTCCTCTATCTATGTTTAATTTGTAATGTTTTCAATGTAATATTACTTCCCAAATGGTGTAAATCTTTCTGCCCAAATTAGATTGAGGTCCCTATAAAGGGGTATCCTGCTGTCTCTACCGACCCCAAACAGATTGGCATTTTTTTCTATACCAATCCTCAACCATGGGATTATATGAAACCATTGAATGTTTTTTTCTTTACATTATCTAATGTAAGTTTCCTGTTGCTTTAAGAGTATTGTATTATCGGCATACTGAGATATTGTGTATTCTTTACCATTTATGTTTAAACCTTTTATATTTAATCTATTCTCTTTTGTCTTAAATTAACTCCCTTTGCTAATATTTATCCTGATAGCACAAAAAATGGATGACACAGGGTCACCCTGTCTACATTCTCATCGAAGCTTCACTTGATCTGTTGTATATATTTCGAAGCATTGCAGATGATGAGTTAAGTTGAAGTGATTAAATATCTTTGGTGAAGTTTTTAAGTTTTTGTAATAAACGCTAATTGCTTACTGTCAAATGCTTTATCAAAATCTACAAACTATGTTAAATTAGTCCATCTATGCCTAATTTTCGCTTTCTTCTATTCAATAAAACTCCATTAAATTAGTTCAAGCATATTGTTTATTTCTTACAGAATTGCATTGTTACATTTATTTACGCTTTCAGAGTGATTGCATTTCTTTAAGTATTAATCTAGGTTCATCTATATCTTTCTTTAGATATTTTTTAGTTTGCCTAATGTTCTTTGAAATATCATTATGATTTTCTAGACTAGAAAAGACTTTCGTTGGTATATCACCTGCCTTGTTAATTTGCGCCCTTGATCTTACCAATGCACCTTTTAATCTATATTTCATACGGTCTTCTAATTGCCCTCTCTTTATTTCTTATTGCTAAGGTATTTCATCATCATTTATATCTAAGTAGTAGTCTGACTCAAAGTCCCTCTAATTATTTCATCATTTTTTCTAACCTGTTATTGCTGCTTTTTATTTTGGACGCATGAGTAATCATAATTCCTCTCATTTGTCCTAGTAGTGTTTTCTCACGTTTAAAAATACTGCAAACTGATATTGAAAAAGAGAGGGTTACATGGACAAATACAGCTACCTACTCTCTGGGGAATCTGAAATCATCGTCATTGATTTTGCTTCCATGGCTTCCGTGCGACTTAGACAACATCTTTCATTGGAAGCATCAGTTATAAATGTGATTTAGGAAGAGCATTTGCTGAATTGGATGACCACGCAGAGTCCCTAACCAATACGGCAGATCATGATGGGGCTTCATAAGTAATGCTGATTTGGTCTAGCCCAAGACAAGTGAGAATAGCAATTACCGCTTGCTAACTAGATGACAAAGTGGCCAAAATTACAGCTTTCGCGCGGAGTAGAAAGCTCTTTCAAAGTGAAGTAAGGACATAAGTGCTGGGAGATATAGCAATGTATTACCCTTACATACGTGTAGGGTAACAGGACTGACGTTAGATAACAGGAATTAGAAGCGGAGTGATCACTGGGGATTGTCCAACGACACCTTAATTCAGGTAGTGAAAGGTCACTTGCACATCAATTAATGAAAAAGCAGGAAACAGAAGATTAAGATCTTAACATGCGCCAGAAGACACATAAGAGTCAATTTACTTTCAAAGTGTACGTATTGCTGAAAGCCCTATCGTGTACGAGTGCAATATGTATTGCGATCACGATTTCAAAGGTTATTGGTCTTGTGAATGTAGTTACAGAGGGGCCAGACGCCTGTAGCGCACGTCCACGCATTTGGTTCGTAAGATGTGGTCACTTTTTGACTTACTTAGGCCGCTCAAAATCTTTGAAATAGTTATAGGTTCATGTTCTATGGAAGCGTATTTGAAACGGACAACTGACCTTCTGATCTTTTCTTTATTATTTTACTTGATAACCTGCATTCAAACTTGTACACATCGTAAAGCTAAAGTGTGACTAGTAGAGATGCAAATTTCTATGCACAAAATTGAAAACGACATCACAACGGCATATCTATCCTATAACATTTTAAGGTAAATGTCAATTGGACGTAAGCTTCAAAGGTCAGATATTTGTTTTAGATAAAAATGGCGCAAAACAATTAAATTCTGTTCTCAAGATACCTAACTGACATCAACATACGTCTCTAGCCAACATGTCATTGACATTGAAATTAAAATTTAAATTGGATTTCTAACACATATTAAAACGAAGACACAATATGGAGACGTATCTGAGTAAATGGAAACTGACATTGTGCTGGTAATACGAGGCAAGTCTACAGAAACAGTATGGCGCTACTAGGAAACAGCTATACATGTACTAATGAATGTGTCAGACAACTACAGTCAATACACAATAGTGTATATATATATATATATATATATATATATATATATATATATATATATATATATATATATATATATATATATATATATATACACACACACACACACATATATATATATATATATATATATATATATATATATATATATATATATATATATATATATGCATATATATATATATGCATATATATATATAGGGACCCTAACAATGCTTTACAAAACACTCATTGTTAGAAGTCCTATATTAATCTTGTCAACCGTTAGTGGGCATACCATGGCAATAATGGGGGATCAAAGTGGCGGATATCGCTGAATCCCAACCTGCTAGAAGTTGTTTCTAGGTTTAAAAAACTATCTACGCATCTTAATCTGTCAATATGGTGTATCAATTGAAGATAAAATTGTTGGAAGTAATGAGAATGGCTTTGGGTATGTAATGCGCCCATGTTCAATTGAAAAAACCCTCTGCCGGATACAGTTTATATTGACCGCTGTTTTGTAGTTGGAAAAAGGGTTAAAATATTATACTTCCTTTTCATCGCATGCTCAATGATGTAGAAAGGTGAGTGTGGATGGTATCCTGGTAAACTTATGGGCTTAGCTACTAGTTGACACATTTTCTGAGAATGCTCATTATCTCTTAATGAAAACTGTTAACATGAAATACTTTTTTTCTACCTTTTGTCTCTGTCCCTTGCTGCCTCTATTATTTTGATGGCTAACTATGCAGTAAACTTATTCGGCGTCGGGCTGAGTGTTCTCTTTAATATCCACTGCAAGAACCTTGAACTTATAACTTGTGTTTATCATAATTTAATATTAATGTGATGGCCGATGATAAGAAATTTGTCATCCTTATTGTGGAAATGGAAAACGGTCAGATAGCTTCTGGAAATAGCTTCTGGAAATAGATACACTGTAAAAAATTATATGTAAACATTTACCCTATTTGGGTGAAACTGAGCTGGTTAACATTTACAACTTCAATGGCAGTGCAGGTAAACCATTACTTTTGTGTAGTGGGAGAATGTTTCCCCGCCTAGGGTTAGATGTTACCTGATAATGGGGTAAACGTTTATTTCGGAGGGAGGGGCGAGTATCTATTATTGTGATACATAAATTTTAACATATACATGTACTAATATTACATACGATATAACGTGAATAAAACATACACCTACAATAAAGCTGCCACGGCAGTCCAGTTATTAATGTTTATTCTTTGTTATCCAAAACAGGGCTTATTCAGTTCTTTTCTTGCAGGTATTTTTCTTCTCTCTTCCTCTTCTCCTTTATAACAAAATGGTTTTGGTGGGATTACAACGACTCCTGTTTTATGTTTACACACTGAAACAGGATATGAATTCAATTTAATTGTGCGAGATTTTAAGATATCATTTCTCTATCTCTACACCATAAATCCTTCTACAGTGAATGCTGAAACGTCGTTAAGTGTACTAACTCATGGTAGTGCATGTTCTATATGTAGGAAGAACACACCAAGTATAAATGTAAAGAATTCCAACATTACAAACAAAACTTAGTCACTTACTGTTCGAAAATGTGTATAAAACCAGAGACAATATCCCTGTATAGTCTCGATAAAACCTCTTAGTAGAGCCCTCTCAATACATAATCCAACCTCAAACTGCCCGCCACAACTATAAAGTAACTTAAAACTGTTATCTAGAACAGTGCCCCTTTGTTTTAGCTTATCCCCATGACTTATGGATAACATGTGGTCTTTCAGTATGACACATGTTAAACTGAATCTTCATCAAACATTTACCGAAAAGAGTAAACGTACATGTATTACTATGACATTCACTGCAATGGGTAAACCTTATCCTAAAAAGTTGAAGTCTAATGAAAAATAGTGTAGGTTCTCTGCTGGAGGTGAAACTTATAATTTCAAGCGGGTTATCATTTATCAATGAAAATTTATTTGGGAAATGTTCACCTAGTAGCAACTAATTAGTGCAAGGTTCACCCACATTATACAAAGGTTAATCATTTTCAGATCAATGAAACTGCAAACTTTTTAAATCTTTACTGGTCCTTCTTACAGTGTATGGTTTTGATAGGAATGCGGAAGACATATGGAGCTATCCACATATAGGCAAGTCATGAGAGACTCAATTTGATTTTAGTATGTAGCTTTGATAATAATTGCCATCTACCTAAATGCAGTTATACCACGCAGCCCGTAACCTCGCCACGTGTGCTTTGCCATGACAAAGAAAAGAAACTATACAGGAGTGACATGTACCGTTAACACCTGGCAACATATATACACAAGATAAACGTGCACATGTAAAAAGCTAAGAATATGTCCTCAAATGAGTTAGACCTCAAAGGATATAGATGTATGACCATATTATAAACGTTTAGAATTTATGGTAGAGTAGGAATTTATGACTGTAAATAAATTTATTACCTAAAAATATATACACCTTTATTTATTTTCTTAAAAGTCTAAGATGCATATTATTTTAGACATATAGATTTTAAATCATCAAAGGAAAGGTTAGAGGAAGTGTTACAGAGGCTTTATAATCAGTGTGCTGGGTCATCTCAGCCCACATGCAGTCAAGTACTATCATCAGGCCAATCTGACTGCAGCATTCCATGTTACCTTGTTGCTAAGTTACGCAAAGATATTCCTTTTCCGAAGATATGTTGGTTTAAGTATACTAGCATTGATCAGGGCGTGTGAATCAGTGACATGCTATACGCGGATATATATATATATATATATATATATATATATATATATATATATATATATATATATATATATATATATATATATATATATATATATATAAATACGTGGAAATGTCCTACAATGCGACCAGTTAAGAGCATCCTTAACATCAGCCTGACCGTTCAATCAGTCATAACGAACTGATTCTCAAGAGTAGTAGCGTTGGAGAAGCAATCATAACAAGATTCACGTGACATATTGTTTAGTCAGTCGTTTTCCACGTGTCATTGTGTACACGTGGTCGCTAGGGTGACGTACATGGACGTTTTGCACGTCACCAACAATTGCGACTATTACGTTGGAGACAAAGGCATTGTTGTCCCTAGAAACGGTTTCGGACCTCAGGAAGGGTCCTCATCAGAGGCAAATGATACGGTCCCATGACTTTGTGTCATGGTTAAGTAATAAAACCACTATGCTATTATATAAATACATGTATAGCATTGTATTTTTTCAGTTAAAAACTTGAAAATTGAGTGCATGTACCCCAATTCAGTATGTATTGAGGGTAATAAAATGATGCTGTGGTCCATCCCCTGTATGTTTGAGGGATGTAATATTGCTTTCTCCACAGTGTAGGTGGATTTCCTGGCTACTATTCTCGTGTAAAATTAATGTTGGAGTCATAATATACTGGTCCGTTAGGTGGGTTTAACCAAACGGGACACCTGTCCACAAAATGGTGGGGTGGGTATTTTATGAATAATGGGTACGTGGACGTACCCCACCATTAGTGGATACTTGGTATAAGTATAAAAATAGTGGTAGACCATGGTTATTAATGGTAGGACCAATTGTAAGGTGAGTAGTACCATAATACTGTCGATGTCTCTCTGACAAAGTGATGAGCAGGGAGGGCAATTAAATGAGCCGCCCCATGTAATTCATATCATATGTTAGATATATATTTGTATCCTGTACGCATTCTTTTGCATCAATTATTGATACTCGCTTGCAATTGCATGATATTAGCAGCGCATTTTTTACAATTATATTACAGATACCAGTGGTTGTCATATCCATTGGATCCGTGATGGATGCGACATTCATAGAGTCATAGAGGGATGTCACATATGATAATGTATTGATTTAGTATGGGTATATTCTCCTATATTTGAAGCATAAATTGGTATACTATTTATGCTTTCAGCTTTGCGAGACTATCAGCAAAGTTGGTGATATTCCTGGTAAATGGTTGACCAATGAATATCAAATGCGCCCATAATTTGTGATGCATAAGTATAATCTCGTGCCAAATATAAATCAAATTAAAATGTTTGATAGTTATTTGAAGTGTAGTTCAATTAAATATGGGAATATTAATCAAACAGATTTGATCCCTTTGGTACCATGCATTGGGATCTAAGATGAAAGATGAAATTGCTTTCACCAAAATCGTTTACCTGTGCATTTCTGTATTCAATGTATCTGCATCAGGAGTGGGTACATTTGAAATGGCATTATCAGTACGCTGCTATGGAGCAGTTGTGAGATTATTTTCTAAAATATTGACACCTTAAATTGTGACGTCATAAAACGTGGCAGTTGGTGTATCTACCACTTAAATGTCGGAGTTGTCATTCTTCTCACCTTTGTATTTTAGGCTTGAAGTGACCTAATATAATCATACTGTTATTATCCTTTGGAGAGCGACCAGTTTCTAGGTGCTGAAACAAGCCATCAACGTTTGGTATAATACGTTTGAGACTGGTTAGATAAATTCATGTTTATCCATTTTTGGGAAAACAAATCTGCATACATTGAGTAGTGGTGGTGGGATCCGTATTGGATCTGCCCTTTTGAGACATGGTAGCCCGAGTATGTGGCATCCTGTCGCCAATGGTATGTTGTTGCATTGGTTCATCCGATCCATCAAGATCTGGCTCCATGGGTTCTCCGAAGTGATGTTCCACATGTTCAGACATTAGATAAGATAGAAATATAAGTACGTGGAAATGTCCTACAATGCGACCAGTTAAGAGCATCCTTAACAACCATTTACCAGGAATATCACCAACTTTGCTGATAGTCTCGCAAAGCTGAAAGCATAAATAGTATACCAATTTATGCTTCAAATATAGGAGAATATACCCATACTAAATCAATACATTATCATATGTGACATCCCTCTATGACTCTATGAATGTCGCATCCATCACGGATCCAATGGATATGACAACCACTGGTATCTGTAATATAATTGTAAAAAATGCGCTGCTAATATCATGCAATTGCAAGCGAGAATCAATAATTGATGCAAAAGAATGCGTACAGGATACAAATATATATCTAACATATGATATGAATTACATGGGGCGGCTCATTTAATTGCCCTCCCTGCTCATCACTTTGTCAGAGAGACATCGACAGTATTATGGTACTACTGACCTTACAATTGGTCCTACCATTAATAACCATGGTCTACCACTATTTTTATACTTATACCAAGTATCCACTAATGGTGGGGTACGTCCACGTACCCATTATTCATAAAAATACCCACCCCACCATTTTGTGGACAGGTGTCCCGTTTGGTTAAACCCACCTAACGGACCAGTATATTATGACTCCAACATTAATTTTACACGAGAATAGTAGCCAGGAAATCCACCTACACTGTGGAGAAAGCAATATTACATCCCTCAAACATACAGGGGATGGACCACAGCATCATTTTATTACCCTCAATACATACTGAATTGGGGTACATGCACTCAATTTTCAAGTTTTTAACTGAAAAAATACAATGCTATACATGTATTTATATAATAGCATAGTGGTTGTATTACTTAACCATGACACAAAGTCATGGGACCGTATCATTTGCCTCTGATGAGGACCCTTCCTGAGGTCCGAAACCGTTTCTAGGGACAACAATGCCTTTGTCTCCAACGTAATAGTCGCAATTGTTGGTGACGTGCAAAACGTCCGTGTACGTCACCCTAGCGACCACGTGTACACAATGACACGTGGAAAACGACTGACTAAACAATATGTCACGTGAATCTTGTTATGATTGCTTCTCCAACGCTACTACTCTTGAGAATCAGTTCGTTATGACTGATTGAACGGTCAGGCTGATGTTAAGGATGCTCTTAACTGGTCGCATTGTAGGACATTTCCACGTACTTATATTTCTATCTTATCTAATGTCTGAACATGTGGAACATCACTTCGGAGAACCCATGGAGCCAGATCTTGATGGATCGGATGAACCAATGCAACAACATACCATTGGCGACAGGATGCCACATACTCGGGCTACCATGTCTCAAAAGGGCAGATCCAATACGGATCCCACCACCACTACTCAATGTATGCAGATTTGTTTTCCCAAAAATGGATAAACATGAATTTATCTAACCAGTCTCAAACGTATTATACCAAACGTTGATGGCTTGTTTCAGCACCTAGAAACTGGTCGCTCTCCAAAGGATAATAACAGTATGATTATATTAGGTCACTTCAAGCCTAAAATACAAAGGTGAGAAGAATGACAACTCCGACATTTAAGTGGTAGATACACCAACTGCCACGTTTTATGACGTCACAATTTAAGGTGTCAATATTTTAGAAAATAATCTCACAACTGCTCCATAGCAGCGTACTGATAATGCCATTTCAAATGTACCCACTCCTGATGCAGATACATTGAATACAGAAATGCACAGGTAAACGATTTTGGTGAAAGCAATTTCATCTTTCATCTTAGATCCCAATGCATGGTACCAAAGGGATCAAATCTGTTTGATTAATATTCCCATATTTAATTGAACTACACTTCAAATAACTATCAAACATTTTAATTTGATTTATATTTGGCACGAGATTATACTTATGCATCACAAATTATGGGCGCATTTGATATTCATTGGTCAACCATTTACCAGGAATATCACCAACTTTGCTGATAGTCTCGCAAAGCTGAAAGCATAAATAGTATACCAATTTATGCTTCAAATATAGGAGAATATACCCATACTAAATCAATACATTATCATATGTGACATCCCTCTATGACTCTATGAATGTCGCATCCATCACGGATCCAATGGATATGACAACCACTGGTATCTGTAATATAATTGTAAAAAATGCGCTGCTAATATCATGCAATTGCAAGCGAGAATCAATAATTGATGCAAAAGAATGCGTACAGGATACAAATATATATCTAACATATGATATGAATTACATGGGGCGGCTCATTTAATTGCCCTCCCTGCTCATCACTTTGTCAGAGAGACATCGACAGTATTATGGTACTACTGACCTTACAATTGGTCCTACCATTAATAACCATGGTCTACCACTATTTTTATACTTATACCAAGTATCCACTAATGGTGGGGTACGTCCACGTACCCATTATTCATAAAAATACCCACCCCACCATTTTGTGGACAGGTGTCCCGTTTGGTTAAACCCACCTAACGGACCAGTATATTATGACTCCAACATTAATTTTACACGAGAATAGTAGCCAGGAAATCCACCTACACTGTGGAGAAAGCAATATTACATCCCTCAAACATACAGGGGATGGACCACAGCATCATTTTATTACCCTCAATACATACTGAATTGGGGTACATGCACTCAATTTTCAAGTTTTTAACTGAAAAAATACAATGCTATACATGTATTTATATAATAGCATAGTGGTTGTATTACTTAACCATGACACAAAGTCATGGGACCGTATCATTTGCCTCTGATGAGGACCCTTCCTGAGGTCCGAAACCGTTTCTAGGGACAACAATGCCTTTGTCTCCAACGTAATAGTCGCAATTGTTGGTGACGTGCAAAACGTCCGTGTACGTCACCCTAGCGACCACGTGTACACAATGACACGTGGAAAACGACTGACTAAACAATATGTCACGTGAATCTTGTTATGATTGCTTCTCCAACGCTACTACTCTTGAGAATCAGTTCGTTATGACTGATTGAACGGTCAGGCTGATGTTAAGGATGCTCTTAACTGGTCGCATTGTAGGACATTTCCACGTACTTATATTTCTATCTTATCTAATGTCTGAACATGTGGAACATCACTTCGGAGAACCCATGGAGCCAGATCTTGATGGATCGGATGAACCAATGCAACAACATACCATTGGCGACAGGATGCCACATACTCGGGCTACCATGTCTCAAAAGGGCAGATCCAATACGGATCCCACCACCACTACTCAATGTATGCAGATTTGTTTTCCCAAAAATGGATAAACATGAATTTATCTAACCAGTCTCAAACGTATTATACCAAACGTTGATGGCTTGTTTCAGCACCTAGAAACTGGTCGCTCTCCAAAGGATAATAACAGTATGATTATATTAGGTCACTTCAAGCCTAAAATACAAAGGTGAGAAGAATGACAACTCCGACATTTAAGTGGTAGATACACCAACTGCCACGTTTTATGACGTCACAATTTAAGGTGTCAATATTTTAGAAAATAATCTCACAACTGCTCCATAGCAGCGTACTGATAATGCCATTTCAAATGTACCCACTCCTGATGCAGATACATTGAATACAGAAATGCACAGGTAAACGATTTTGGTGAAAGCAATTTCATCTTTCATCTTAGATCCCAATGCATGGTACCAAAGGGATCAAATCTGTTTGATTAATATTCCCATATTTAATTGAACTACACTTCAAATAACTATCAAACATTTTAATTTGATTTATATTTGGCACGAGATTATACTTATGCATCACAAATTATGGGCGCATTTGATATTCATTGGTCAACCATTTACCAGGAATATCACCAACTTTGCTGATAGTCTCGCAAAGCTGAAAGCATAAATAGTATACCAATTTATGCTTCAAATATAGGAGAATATACCCATACTAAATCAATACATTATCATATGTGACATCCCTCTATGACTCTATGAATGTCGCATCCATCACGGATCCAATGGATATGACAACCACTGGTATCTGTAATATAATTGTAAAAAATGCGCTGCTAATATCATGCAATTGCAAGCGAGAATCAATAATTGATGCAAAAGAATGCGTACAGGATACAAATATATATCTAACATATGATATGAATTACATGGGGCGGCTCATTTAATTGCCCTCCCTGCTCATCACTTTGTCAGAGAGACATCGACAGTATTATGGTACTACTGACCTTACAATTGGTCCTACCATTAATAACCATGGTCTACCACTATTTTTATACTTATACCAAGTATCCACTAATGGTGGGGTACGTCCACGTACCCATTATTCATAAAAATACCCACCCCACCATTTTGTGGACAGGTGTCCCGTTTGGTTAAACCCACCTAACGGACCAGTATATTATGACTCCAACATTAATTTTACACGAGAATAGTAGCCAGGAAATCCACCTACACTGTGGAGAAAGCAATATTACATCCCTCAAACATACAGGGGATGGACCACAGCATCATTTTATTACCCTCAATACATACTGAATTGGGGTACATGCACTCAATTTTCAAGTTTTTAACTGAAAAAATACAATGCTATACATGTATTTATATAATAGCATAGTGGTTGTATTACTTAACCATGACACAAAGTCATGGGACCGTATCATTTGCCTCTGATGAGGACCCTTCCTGAGGTCCGAAACCGTTTCTAGGGACAACAATGCCTTTGTCTCCAACGTAATAGTCGCAATTGTTGGTGACGTGCAAAACGTCCGTGTACGTCACCCTAGCGACCACGTGTACACAATGACACGTGGAAAACGACTGACTAAACAATATGTCACGTGAATCTTGTTATGATTGCTTCTCCAACGCTACTACTCTTGAGAATCAGTTCGTTATGACTGATTGAACGGTCAGGCTGATGTTAAGGATGCTCTTAACTGGTCGCATTGTAGGACATTTCCACGTACTTATATATATATATATATATATATATATATATATGTATATGTATATATATATATATATATATATATATATATATATATATATATATATATATATATATATATATATATATATATATATATATATATATATATATATATATATATATATATATATATACATATATATATATAATGTTTCCATAAAGGCATGTGCACTGAATTGAACCGTAGTGTGATATGTGTGTAGGGAACAGAACGTCGCGTTTAACCTTCATATTGATATTACTTTTCAA
>OZ012695.1:5010646-5048146 GCA_963942565.1 Maea johnstoni | reverse complement strand
AGAATATACTATGACTGTTGGGAGACTATACTAGGAATAATAATAACATACACAAATCAATGAACTTCAACTGTTCATTATGTCAATTTCCTGTCAAGTCACATGATGCACTGACCTACTTTCCACTTCCGCCATTTGCAAAACAACTCTGATGTTACAGCACATTCAACTATGGATGATATAAATGATATGATATAAAAATCACTGCTGATATTGCTGCTCAGGATCACAGTCAAAGTAAAACTGCACTTTGTGATCCGTGACCCAATTCCGGCAAGTTATGACTAGTTAACGTGATGTGATTGTTGCACGTTCAGAAACACGCAATGTTATGAAAGATGCAATCACATTGCCTGGGAGCATCTTCTGATCTCCCTATTCTGAGCTAGACCGGAAGCGGCCTACAAGATTTAGCTTGCCCTCTGGTGAGCAGTCATAGTCATCGGTGCTGATACGCCCATGAAATATCTGCTGGCTCTTGAAGAGGATACTTGTCTACTACTTGTTCCACGTGTGAGCTGGACTAGGAGTTGTTTATATTTTGACCGCAGTTCTTTGCTCATTTTTCCACCAATCTCCGCCTCACTCTCCCTTGTTTTAGGATCTTCCGCCTCCTGAATCACTAACACATATTTTGTTGGTTGTCTCTTGAGAAGTTTCCCCCTAGTAGTTGTGGATTTCCTGGAATAAGTGGCCATCCCTCGCCTTGGCTGCCTTGCTTGGCCTGACATGTTTACTGCAGGTGACCTACTTAGAGCGTGGTCACGTGATATGCCTCAATATGTTAATGAGTTCATAATGCATGCTTAGTACTTTCTTGCTCATTCCTCGTACATTCCCAGGAAGGAACCCCGACTTAACGAAGAATTATGCAACCAAGAATAGGGAAGAATCAACAAGAATGACTAAGAATTAACAAGAATGTAACACTAACAAGTTCAGAAGGTGTTACAACTGAACTAAGAACCAAAGTCATTGAAGCGTGAGACTAGAACATCCAAGAAAGTTTTGAACATTCCGAAACTTTCTTGGATGTTCCAGACCATATGAAGAACATCAAAGAACATCCAAGAATATACCAAGAACAAACAAAGACCATCTAAGAAACAACAAGAAACAAGAAGAATTTTTCCAAGAACTGGCAAATGTCTCAATTTTTAGAGCTTCTTGGTATGGTCTTGAAGGTGTTTTTGACAGTGGGACGAACGCTTAAGGATCTTATCAATTCAAATAATGACATTACAAGAAAAGAGGAGATCCTTAATGACTTTCATATTGCCTTAAACTCTTTGGACTACGCCAGATTGGTAAGATCTATACCCGCTGACTGGTCTATAAGAAAGAATGACTTAGAATTAAAACCCAAGATACATGGTGCCAACCATTTGTATCATTAATCTTATCAGACACAAAAATAAACCAATCAATAAAAAAAATAATGCAAAAAAGCAATGATTGGACACCTACAGCAATAAATTCCTGGACTAGGGATATTGCTGTTTCGCAAGAAAGAACTACCTTTCTGGCAAAAGTCTTCAAAATTCCCTTTGCAATATGTTTTGATGGCTGGATGAAAGTCTTTCAATATAAAGTAATCCATAGAATACTTCCAACAAATAAAAAGCTATGTCAGTATGGTATTAAAACTTTGTGTTATTACTGTGATTTGGAAGAAGAGAGTTTGTTACATCATTTTTGTGAATGTGATATCGCCGTCTGTATCTGGGAAGAATTGATAGACTGGTATAATTTGTTTGGCTATGATTTCACATATCTTGGTGACTCTCAATCTTTAATAGGATACTCCTTACTACAAAAATGGCAATTTTCAAAATCAAAGGTAAAAAAGTGAAAGTCATGTTAACACAAGTTAAGGCCAAACGTTCCTATCAGTTTGACACTGAATACTTCATTGCCAGGGCATCAGGTAGACTAAAATCCTTCAGAGGATTATGGTCTCCAATTTGGCATGAAATGCAGAAACTTTTTTTTATTTTTTAAAGAACTTTGGATAATCCATAGTTCATTTATTTTCATTTATAACTGTATAAACATAAAAAATGATTACAAACAACAAACAGAAAAAAGTGATTACAAAATTGTAGAAAACAATGGTACAGTATCTCAAATATATTTCCAATCTTATCTACAGTGTGTACTCATGATACCGCCTCCTAGTTTACACACATGACACATTTGGAGGTCTTTTTTTTTTAATAAAAATATTAACATCACAAAGATTGCTAGTTTTCTTGTATATCTTAAGTATTTTTTTATGTATTATAATTGTTTTGCTTAATCTATCATAAACCTCTCCCATTTTCTCTCATATAATTCTAGAGTGTCATTAGTGTTAGCATGTATTTCTTCTGACTCTCTTTCTATTTCCAGTAATGCTTTAAAATGTCTCATTGAGTAAAGATTTTCTTTCCCTCTACTTTGGTATATCACTTTTTTCCCGATATTAATTACCATGTTAAAGAAAGAATCCATTTCTGTACCACCAAATATCAAGATCTTTTGTTCTTATCTGAAGTTTTGATACCCGAGTCTTGACAAAAACAAAGAGATTTGTCTCCAAAAGTTTTGAGCTCTATCACAAAGCACAAAAGCATGCACATTTGTTTCTCGTTGTTGACAGTATGTACAGTCTTCAGTTTCTTTTATGTTCATTCTATAGAGTCTTGAGTTTGTCGCAACTCTTTCATGTAACACTATGAATTGAATATCCCATAGGTACATATTTCTGGTTGTTTTTCTGAATAGTCTAATCGATAGTTTTACCTCCTCTGGTTAAATATTTAGCACCAAATCTCTCTCCCATTTTTGTGAGATTTCTCGTAGAATTTTATTTCTATAATGGCCTGTCTTTTTATATATATTTTGGCACCCTTTTTTGTGAAAAGACTATATTCAACAAAAGTGGTCTGTAAGGACCTATGTTAGCTCTTTTCTTTTCTGCATTTACTATAAATCTTTTAACACTCTGTTTAATTGCCATATATTCTAAGAAATTTAAATTAATTCCTTTCGTTCTCTCTTTTTCTTCTATAGTCATTATTTCCCATGTTAACCCCAACAGTTCAGATACCAAGCAGACATTTTTTTTGCAGTTTTTTTACTATTGGCAGATTTATAGTCTGATCATACCAATGTTGGCCAACTTAGGTAATCAAGGTCTGCTATTGGTTGTATCCCATTCCTCAGGTCTATAATTGACTAATCACATCCTTCCAAAATATGTTTCTTATAGAGTTCCTTTTTGTTTTAGTAAAAACATTTCCAAACATCCAGCATTTGTCTATTTCATAAGCCAATGCAAACGTGGTCCAGCTACTATCTGTCGATATTACTCTTCTCAACCAAGTTGTTTTGAGTGAAGAGGAAAAGCTTTCTAAATTGTGTAATTGTAGTCCACCCAAGTCATAGGGATACTCTAAAATTTCCCCTCTAAATTTTGGGGGTTTCTCTCCCCATAAGAAATCTCTACACATTTTATCATATTCCTTTATAAATGCTTGAGACAGGTTCGGTAGGGACAGCAGGATGTGAGTAATCATGCTAGAGACCAAACTTTTAAAGACTGAATTTTTTCCATTTGTAGTTAATTTTCTTCTTTTCCATTGTCTTAAAACCTTTTTCATTTTTGGGAATTTCAATATACAGTTGTCATCTGTTATTTTGTGTAATTCTTTTCTATTAAATTGTATTCCCAATAGCATGAACTCATCTGTTAGTTCAAGTTTTTCCTTATCCAAGTCAATCATCCTGCCGTCCCCCAAATTTCCAAGCTTTCCAATTACCTTTGTTTTCTCTATATTTACTTTTAGTCCTGAGACTTTATGGAAGAACTTCAATGTATCCAGCACTCTATTCAGATTATTTTTGCAATTTTTTGTTATGAGGGTGGTGTCGTCGGCATATTGTGAAATTTTGTGTTCATATCCAAAGATTCTTTTGTTTTCTCTGATAGCAATTCCTAGTATTTCAGCACATATCACAAAAATGTAAGGCGAGACAGGGTCACCCTGTCTACACCCCCTTTCGAAGTTTATTGGGTTTGAGAAATATCCGTTTTGAGAGACCACAGATTTAAAACCATTTTGCAATATTTTTATCCAATTTAAATTTTTTTCCGTAATTACTTATTTCGAAAACTGTCTGTATAAATTGCCAATCTAATGTATCAAACGCCTTTTCGAAATCAACTAGTATCAGTATACCTTGTATGTATCATTATTGCATTCTGTCATTATGTCGTGTATTAACCTAATATTCTCACCAATAAATCTATTCTACACAAAACCCTTCTGGTCGTTATGTATTATACTGTCAACTGTTGTTTTAATTCTATTTGCAAGCAACCCACTAAATATTTTGTATGTTGAGTTTAATAATGTAATAGGTCTCCAATATTTCATATATCGTCTATCCTTTCCTTGTTTTGGAAGGCAGGTGATTATTCCTACTTTTTGTTGTTATGACAACCTTTGTTTATTTAGGTATTCTTTAAATGCAATTATTAATTTATTATTAATTCCATAGTTACTGTAATAAGAAAATAGTCAAGTCTCCCTGCTTTTCTTGGTGTTTTTTTCCACCAACTGAATCTTTAAACATTATTTTTTATTCTCCAAATATCTACCAATTCAAATTCTGTCTTTTTACCTTCTAATATTTTACACGCTCTCTTATTGTTCCATTTTTCATAATTATATGTATCTAATTTAAAATCCTGAATCATATTCCAATCTCCTCCTATTATATGAAACACATTATTTATGGTATTTATTTTCTCAAATAACTCTTCTAGGAAGAGTTCTATTTGTTCATTTGGAGCATAAATACAGCCTTTTGTAACCCTTCCCATTAAAGCTATCTCAATGTCTATTATTGTATAGCTCCCATTATCATCTAGTATAGTATTATGTATTTTATATTCAAATGTTTTATTTAATAAGATTGCTGTCCCCCTTGCCGCTTTTGATTTTCCAGATAGAATTATTTCTATATTCCAGTCGTCTCGTATATCTGTATAGTCAGTCCCTATCCAGTGAGTTTCCTGTAAAAGTATTATGTCAGTATTTCTTGTTCTTGCCCTATCTAGGATGTCACATCTTTTTGTTCTATCTCTCAGGCCTCTTGCATTTAAGTATTCTTTTTCTTAATTTTTCAGCCATTTCAAATCTATTGTATTAACGACGGCACCACCCCTGAATATATTTGGATACATTTTCACCTCAACATTACTAGCAACATTTACAACAACATATAACATTTCACATAGATGAAAACATTTATCACAATGTGTCATGACGCCACAAACTACCTGTCGAGCCCCACGTAATATACTCTTATACCCTTGTCTTCCTTGTCCACCATAGTCATGTGATTTAGCAAAATGAACCGTGAATGAAGCACAACATTCTGACAGCCAATTACCTTCATATTAGAGCACTGTAAGGGTATGTTAGTTTTACGGGCCAAGCTCTCCTTTACATGGATTTTATTTTCTCAAAGCATATATGCATGCATGGTTACGCTACTGCAAACTCCTATATGCGTATGTCCCTTCCTTGTGATATGACTTGGGCGTTTCAAAGTGACACTAAACGATTAAAACGCACGAAGGTATATGTTTAGAGTGAGAGAGTCAGTTATCTGAGCAATGAGAGGCATTTGGCAAGGCAAGTGGGCAGTAATATGCCATTATCAAATGCCTGGATAGTTATCAATATGGCAGATGATAGTAACTGATTTACACTTTTTATCTGTTGGGAAATGGTATCTGATAGATAGAACAACTGAAGAAACCTTAAATGCTATGTTGCTCCATAGCTATTTATCAAAAATAACCCTTCATACTGCAGGTAAATATGGCCTCCGAAATATTTGAATTTCAGCAGTGTCCATCACAGTCGAATTGTCGCAAACTGCTTTTGATATGTGCGACAGGTCCAACCCAAGTATCACTGTCAGAGTCGGCGAATTCTCGCAAAGTATGGGCAAAAGAGCCTTTTAGGTATTTCCTTAAATGTGTTTTTGTTTTGTGTTTTGGTCGTTAGTCTGTTAGATATAAATGTTTCCAGAGAAAGTGTTTAGGTTGCCTCCGCCCGGATATGACGTAAGGAGAGTGTATGTGTGGGGGTGGGTGATGAATGGTGTATATAAAGCATGCTGCCTGTCTGAGAGAGGCAGTGGAACATTCGACCAGAAATCAGTTTCAGAGATGGCGTGGCACCTTCCTTTAGTGTCTCTTGCACTGTTTATCACACTGACAGGTAAGACATCACTTTAACCTGCATTGCATTATTTAATATTGTATTGTATTGCATTGTATTATATTATGTTGTATTGTATTATATAGGTTTGGTTTAGGTTGAGCTGCAGTGTAATGTTGCATCTTTCATTTGCAGAAGTATTCATATGCACATAGACCTCTGACGTTCAATCACCATTATAAAAGGTAAAGGATGTGTAACGATAACCCTGAAGGTAGTTGTTACCAGAACAAACCTTGCTAGTATTGCCGAATTAAGGTTGCTGATTTGGGTTGATTTGTGAATATAGCGTCGTGATCACGTCTTTACATATGTTAAAGCCAACACCCCTTTCCTCATTATAAGACCCATTATCACTGTCAAAGCCATCAGTCAGCAGAACAAGATATTAACTTTTGCAGAAGCCCCAATAGGTTTGTACCAAAGCATGAAACGTGTTGGCCCTTTTCTCTAGGTGGAATTTCACCAAAAACATGGTGGCTTAATTGCATTTTGGGTATCAAAAGTCAACGAATATGCGTGAATCTTGGCAGAGTTCCATCAACGAGTATTTCGAAGGAAAGGTCATTACAGTTTTTCTACTTTTGACTTGATTCGAAATTTATGGAGTCTGAAAGCTGAAATGCACATTTTTGTCTCATTCATTTTGTAAAACACTATTTCGATCTTGTCGGATCAGTTTTTATTCAAAAGTATTACACCGTGCTAGGAAGCTTATTTGTGATGTTTATTGTATATATCATCAGAGTAGCTTCCAGAAATATATACTTTATCTAGGCTGAATTGTCAAATGGAAACAAGTTAGAGAAAAAGTCAAAGAAAGTAAAGCAATAAGCTAACTTAAAATGAAAATGATTTTAACTTTGATACTTGTCACGGGGTCATAAAAATTGTTGCATCCCTGACAAGGGACTTCGGTTTAACTTGTATGCAAAGATATCCAACGTGATAAGAATAAGATCTTTTCAGGCCGTTCACAAGAAACAAGTTGCCTTTCTTCCATATCCACATGCTACAATACTTTTATCATATCGAAGTTGTACAGCTGAATACCTCACATACATTTTGAAGGAATGTTTTTGAATGTTTAATCATTATTTGTTTATTATCATATTTCTTGATATAGTATCGTGAACATATATGTTGGAGATTCAATTCAATTTAAGATATAGTACAATATCAAAGTATTTTTCTAACTTTGAATGATATCTTCTGACATAATATTTCATCAAAACCGCCGTCCTGTGCATCGATTCTCATGAGACCTGTAAGGTCCTCTTGCATTACATTTTGTAATATAATTTTGAGGATGTATTGTAAAATATATCAACACATTTCAAATAAGATGCAGGGTTTGGTGAAATCTGTCGAGAGTGGGAGATATGCTCTTTTGTTTTTTTACCCTTACATGTGTGAGAGGCGATGACATGAAATGAAGAATAGGGTTTGGATATATCTGTAGAAGTGTGAGGCTATTTTGTTTTATATACCTATACAGGTGTGAGGGGTGATGACGTGAATTGAAGAATAGAGTTTGGTGATATCTGTAGAAGTGTGAGGCTGCTTTGTTTGTTTACTTATACAGGTGTGAGGGGTGATGACGTGAATTGAATAATAGGGTTTGGTAATATCTGTAGAATTGTGAGGCTATTTTGTTTGTTTACCATACAGGTCTGAAAGGTGATGACGTGAATTGTAGCATGGAGTTTGGTGATATCTGTAGAAGTGTGACGCTGTTTTGTTTGTTTACTTATACAGGTGTGAGGGTTGATGACGTGAATTAAAGAATAATGTTTGGTGATATCTGTAGAAGTGTGAGGATATTTTGTTTGTTTACCTATACAGGTCTGAAATGTGATGACTTGAATTGAATAATATGTATTTTCGTGTTCTGAGACTCGGTCAATATAATATACTAAAATTAATACTAACTGAGGAAAGTCGAAGAACATAATGCAAGTGTAGTTATCTGTCACGTGGACTAATGGGCGCCTGTTTTGCATGAGTAAGTGTTTAAAACTCTTAAGATTTCTTTATAAGTATTGAGAATGAGATGGGACACAGTAGCTTATCACGTGACAAGAGTGTGCAAGCCACATCTGTACTGACTGCATATCGCCCGAATCATACTTAAAAACACGTAATTTATAGGAAACGGAAAAATGAATATAAACGTATGTAGAACATCAATTTCAAATGAAACCATAACGCTACGAGCAAGGAAACCAAGCAAACTAGAACGCACAGCAAAGTAATATTTACATCAGTTTCAGTTGTATTTTTCTACTTCAAGATGGCAAATCAATTTTAGAATTTGAAAAAGTGTGTTAGTCCTCCCCGCGTAATCATCGTAGCTATTACTATGCCAATGTTTGTACAAATCCGTTATTAGTTGATATTTAACAAGTAAATTGTATGCAGCCATACGTTTGTGAAATTTAATATAAAGATTTGACCAGAAAACGTTTCCTGTTTGTGTTCAAACTTGAGGGATAAGCCTAGTGATGTATCTGACAGCAACAGCTTATCTAAGTATGCGAAAGAGGGTATGGTGTACGCTTTAACATATGTAAAACTTTCAAAATGATCCTATTTTCTCAAACTGAACCCACAACCCTTGATCTCATTCCATACACTTCAGATTCAAAACGCGATGTGGAACCAGCGCCCAGAGCAGGACCTCACAACATTCTCCATGAGAAGGACTCGCCATCTGCCGCCCAAAATGAACAACGCACCACCCGTGTCCGCAGTTTGGGATCTAATCATCTGAGTAATTGGTTAATAAAAATCAGTGATTATTGCAAAAAACAACGCAAACAGAATAAGAAATGTAAACTGTCAAAATATGGCCAAGAATAAAATGTGGAGGCAACAATAAAAATTCCAGAAAAAGAAAGAAAAAACGGTATTCAGGAAAAATTTCAGACTCAGAATTCAGAATAAAATAAACATGGATATTATTAATACGAAGATAGTTTTATACATGAAACGATCTTGCAGATCTCAATTTCGTATAAATTGTCTTAAAATTTACATAAGAAAATGATGAATATGATTTAAAAACTATTTTACATGCAGAGCGTTTAAAAGTGAGATAGGGAAAATGTATGCCAAGCACACGGGCAAAATTTGAATGATTTCAAAGTCTGTCAAAATTAGGAAAGGTGAACCCTTTCATCGAAATTAGAATCAATATGTATCAAAGTTCTAGTCTCCAATTGGCATAGAATGTATTACTATTCTGTTGTGTCATGTGTACATCTTTGAAGTACCGCACTGTTTTAGGATTATCTACATATGTTTTGCCTATGTCATACATGTTGTTTCATGAATGAAAAACAAGAAAGAAAAATCGATTTACACATTTGTGTAACTTCAAAGTTAAAATAAAAATGGCTGGAAAGTGCTCTCAAAACGCCAGATAGTTTATCCGAGTAGATAATTTTATCAACCTGAATAAAGATATACATGGTATGCATGCATGTTAAAGATTATAATGTGAAAATACATGTAAGTTGCGTAAAGAAGTATTTAGGTTGTGGTTATACAATTATACAAAGCGCAATAGGTTAAATGGGATCCTTACTATATAAAGAATAATATGTTTAGCACATGCTTATTTATTGTTCTTGAAATAAGCTGAGACTGTGTTCCATTTATTTTCAAAAATTGTGTGTTTGCCTTTGATCTCTGCTTTGAATATTTCGAAATAAAAAAAAGTCGCATTTCATTAACCACTAGTTCTATGTGTAGAGTTTGTCCAGGCATTACATGTGACTTTTTTGCAGAAAAGATCAAAATAATTCCTTCAGTTAGACCTACCAACTTAGGGTATAAGCCAGCATTTTTCTCTTTATACGTGTCCGTATTGGCAGGTTCCGGCATCTAACGAACATGGCTATCAGGGACAAGTAACACAACTTTCAACATTTGATTATAATACTTATATTTTATGAATTTCCGCTCCTAGAGCCTTCTGCTGATGATTGCTTCCAAAAATCATTCCTTTGGTATTTCCGCCATTTTTTAGTATGCTGCAGGTTTCGATCAGAGGTCACAATGCAGCCACATGTATTATTACCGCCTTCGGATTGGCCAATGATTGTCCAATTATCACTCGTTTGTTCCATGTGACTGGTCATTGAAATTGGATGATGCCCTCTGCCTCATTGAGTCCATGAGATAAGTGACTGACATGAGCCGGATGCTTCTTATACACTGAAACCTAATATATTTGTTATACTAGTTACAGGCATCCCAATATAAAGCTTGGTGAATATCAGTGCAAAAGGAATAACGTTTTCAAAATAAAGATTCTATTCTGTTGATCGTTTCGTTGGTATTTTGTACTTGATTATTATCTAAAGTATTTAAAACAATTTCAAAGTTTTATTTCTAAAGAAAAAAATATAAATTTGAGAACGTGTTGTTATGATAATATAACAAGCATACAATAACATTAGTTCTCAGAACGGCCGCTAGATGTTTTTTTCTGTATGATCGCGTAATAAAGTCCAAATACCGTCCGGTATGGGCAGGTTCCTGTATGGCCCTTTGCACAAGTCCATTTCACGTGCGTCACATTTCTGTAAGGGGCAATATTATTTTACATTACCTGCAAAGTAACCTTAATTTAAACCCATTCCATCTATTTATTGGTTATTACTCTGTGATTACTGGGCTTTAGACAACAAATTGTGTATATCTAGAAAGACCGTAATATGTTCTTTTTAAATATGTCAGAATCGTAATTATAGGCCAAGTAATCGGGGAGAAATTACTGAATAAATATGCATTGAATAGACGTTTTGATTTCCCGAGATTCTCCGCAAAATATGTCCGATTTCATTTGATGATTTCTCAATTATTTCCTGAGTCTAAGACAACAAATTTAGAAAAGCGTTAATATATTCTTTTCAAATACTTTAAAATCGTAATTGTGGGTCCCGAATTCACGGGGGTATCATCGAATAAAAACTAAATAAATCTTATTTTTTTGGCACTCTAGGTTACCGTGCTGTTTGTCCAGCCAGAACACCGGCACATCTTTGGAAAGAGCATAAAGAGCTCTTCCTTGGGTGCTTATGTTAGCTGATCTTATCTCATAAAACTAAGATGCTTTGTGTAGGCCCGTGCTGTGCACTGGTTGCAGGTAGTGTAGTATAATACAAACGTTCGGACTAGAATTGATGAATTTCTTTTTTATGACTCAGAGAGGACTTACATGAAACATATTTTGCATCTCACTTTAAAAAGAGATTTATAATGATAATAATAATAATGATAACAATAGTAATAATATTAATAATATCAATAATGATAATAATAATAGTAATAATAATAATAAAAATAATTATAATAACAAGAATAATAATAATGATGATAATAATAATAAAAATAATAATTATAATAATAATAACAATAATAATAATGATATTAATATACTACTACTACTACTACTACAACTACTACTACTACTACTACTAATACTAATACTAATACTACTACTACTACTACTACTACTACTACTACTACTACTACTACTACTACTACTACTAGTAATTATCAATATTTAAATTATCACCCTTCTGTCTTGATTTGAGTGATCACTTTTCTCCATTTCTAGTCCTTTTTTAAACCCTGGCCTCAATAAAAAATTTCCCCTGCAAACTGACTTCTCTTTTTGATATTCTTCTTGCTACCAAATCAAACAGTTCTACCACTCTCCGGCGTGTTTTCGTCCTTTTTGAGTGTATATTCACTTTCATTTGATGGCAGTTGGTATTTTGGCTCAATACAATTCCCGGATAAATCTGCAACAACACAGGAATACACACGCCAGTATTAAACATATGCCGCCACTGCGCAAGTGCAGAACGGATTATAATGACGCGATGCTTAGTCAATAGATGTTGCTCTCTTTGCATGTCGTCCGTCGTCGTAATCCACTCCATTACAACACAGTGAATACTATGCCATACCGAATATTTATAGCTGCTGCTATTTTTTTCTACTATAAACAATTGTCAATTCCTAAATTCATAGCTGAATTAAGTTAAATTTCATTGGCTCAAATTGTTGTATTCTTCTTTTTTGATGTTCTCTCTGTCCTTCACAATGAAAGTCCCTTGTGACAAAACGCCATGGCACCAAACACGTTCAAGTAGTGTTTCCCCCTAGTACAGCTTACTTCAAAAGCCATCATATGCATGGCAGCCTTATTCTATAGCATATATTTACATACAGCTTGGAGATGGAGCCCATCAGGCACAAAAGCTGGATGTTCCCCACTGAATTATTCATAACCTTAGAATATGAGCACAAGAGACAGATCTGACTATTCATCACAAATGCCTTTTGTAAACAAAGTATGTTGTTGTGTCTCCACAACACACTTTTGTTTTTCAATATACTAAGTTGCACCTGGTGACATGTACTTGCATACGAATATATCAGGAAAGGATTAGCCATTGTCACACTTATCCTACCTTTAACAAGCGTATATTTTTCATTGAAGTAATAACCCAAAATAAGTTGAATATCAATTGCATTTGACAACCAAACAATTTCAAGTAATTTCAAGTAATATATTTCCTGAAAATATAACATTTTCATTTAGATATTTCCAACTGGGCTAGACCATATTTATGCACCGATGTTATTTTTACATGTGGATCTTACACAAACCATGCTTATGTTTCACGGTAATCTTCCTTAGTACTTATACTATTGTTTTCTATGTCTAGTTCCTATGAAATGCTATTTTTGTTTTCAAGGACTTTCACCTTAAACTCCTATACTTTTATTTGATTGTGAAAATCTGATAAATAAACATTACTAATAGTTAATGAGCAAATACTCTTAAGTCTTGATATCATGACTAGCCTAGTTCGTTAGTATAATAGCCTATAGTGTTGAAAGTTGAGTCATCAAAGAAGAGTAAGACATAATTACTGTTTAGATCGTATAAGATTGGTTTTATCATAATATTGACGCCTATCATTTTCCATTATTTTTTAAATTCTCCTAGAGTAGGTACATACGTCTTGATCACTAATGAAATACCTTACCTACCCGTTAATATCATAAAGCATGGTGTTCCAGATAACGCATGATAATCACAAAAAGTGTCACCTTCTGACACCCACTAAGCATTTCCGTGTTGAATCTGCGTCCTGGACATTCTTCAATGTGGCCTGAAGACATTCACTCACATTTTTCTTTGGTTTGAGAAAACTATTCAATCAAAAAGAAAAGTTGATTATAATGTTAACAATTGCAAGCTATAACATCAATGTCTTCACTGTAGTTTCGGAAATAAAGTTAGTAATATGTGTTTTGGTTCACAAAGCTTAGCAGAACTGACCAAAAGTACATGTTTGTAAACATAATTAATTGTTTTAAACTTATTGATAGTGCACATAATAACGGTCAGACAATATAAAACTATATTCATCATTTTCTATTTAATGTATGATTACACATTTAAAACATATTTTCCCCGTGAAACCCTACATCAGAAACCTGACCTTATGAAGTAAGTACACATCTCGTACCATTTGTATTCATTTCAAGACTTGATCGTTATAGATAAGGAAGGCTACAAGATGTCTTTACAATAGCTTCACATATTGTTCAGGCCTTCTTCCTAAACCATTTGGAAACCTTGTTATATTAGTATTGTTGTCATGGGTGTTATATATGAGCTCTGATTACACCGATTATGACTGGAACTTAAGATGGAAGCGATGCAATAAAGGTAGATGTATTCACAATGTAGTAACGAAAGAAAAGATGGACACATGCATGGGTCACAAACCTCACACATCTTGGCAAGCTTCAGGCAATATTTGAAGCTATTTAAAATACAATGAAAGTCCCTTGTGACAAATCGCTATGCCACCAGACACGTTCAAGTAGTGTTTCCCCCTAGTACAGCTTACTTCAAAAGCCATCATATGCATGGCAGCTTGATTCTATAGCATATATTTACATACAGCTGGGAGATGCAGTACATGAAGTACAAAAGATGGATGTTCCCCACTTAATTATTCATGACCTTAGAATGTCAGCACAAAAGACAGATCTGACTATTCAGCACAAACGCCTTTCGCAAACTAAGTATAGTTTTGTGTCTCCACAACACACTTTTGCTTTTCAATATCCTCAATTTGTACCAGGTGACATGTACTTGCATACGAATATATCAGGAAAGGGTCAGCCATTGTCACACCTATCCTAGCTTTAATAAGCGTATATTTTCCATTGAAGTAATAACCCAAAATAAGTTGAATATTAATTGCATCTGACAACCAAACAATTTCAAGTAATATATTTCCTGAAAATATAACATTTTCATTTAGATATTTCCAACTGTGCTAGACCATATGTATGCACCGATGTTATTTTTACATGTGGATCTTACACAAACCATGCTTATGTTTCACGGTAATCTTCCTTATTGCTTGTAATATTGTTATCTATGTCTAGTTCCTATGAACTGCCATTTTTGTTTTAAAGGACGTTCACCTTAAACTTCGATACTTTTATTTGATTGTGAAAATCTGATAAATAAACATTACTAACATGCATTGATCAACTACTTTTAAACCTCGATATTATGACCAAGCTTAGTTCTTAAGTATATAGCCTATAGTTTTGAAAGTTGAGTCATCACAGACGAGTTAGACATAATTACTGTTTGGATCGTATGAGATTTGTTTTATCATAATTTTGACGCCTATTTTTTTCCATTTTTTTAGAATTCTCCTAGAGTATGCACATACGTCTTGATCACTAGTGAAATACCTTACCTACCCGTTAATATCATAAAGCATGGTGTTCCAAATAACGCATGGTAATCACAGAAAGTGTCACCTTGTGACACACACTAAGCATTTCCGTGTTGAATCTGCGTCCTGGACATTCTTCAGTGTGACCTGGAGACATTCACTGACATTTTTCTTTGGTTTGAAAAAACTATTCATTCAAAAGGATAAGTTGATTATCATGTTAACAATTGCAAGCTATAACATCAATGGCTTCACTGTAGTATCGGAAATAAAATTAGTAATATGTGTTTTGGTTCACAAAGCTTAGCAGAACTGACCAAAAGTACATGTTTGTAAAAATAATTAATTGTTTTAAACTTATTGATAGTGCACATAATAACGGTCAGACAATATAAAACTATATTCATCATTTTCTATTTAATATATGATTACACATTTAAAACATATTTTCCCCGTGAAACCCTACATCAGAAACCTGACCTCATGAAGAAAGTACACATCTCGTACCATTTGTATTCATTTCAAGACTTGATCATTATAGACAAGAAAGGCTACAAGATGTCTTAACAATAGCTTCACATATTGTTCAGGCCTTCTTCCTAAACCATTTGGAAACCTTGTTATATTAGTATTGTTGTCATTGGTGTTATATAAATATATATATATATATATATATATATATATATATATATATATATATATATATATATGAGCTCT
The DNA here is from genome assembly GCA_963942565.1 of Maea johnstoni. Lineage (NCBI taxonomy): Eukaryota > Metazoa > Annelida > Polychaeta > Spionida > Magelonidae > Maea > Maea johnstoni. The sequence goes on along the minus strand of OZ012695.1, from coordinate 5,032,353 downwards.
GATTACACCGATGATGACTGGAGCCTCGGATGGAAGCGATGCAATAAAGGTAGATGTATTCACAATGTAGTAACGAAAGAAAAGATGGACACATGTATGGGTCAAAACCTCACACATCTTGGCAAGCTTCAGGCAATATTTGTAACTATTTGAAATACAATGAAAGTCCCTTGTGACAAATCGCTATGCCACCAGACACGTTCAAGTAGTGTTTCCCCCTAGTACAGCTTACTTCAAAAGCCATCATATGCATGGCAGCTTGATTCTATAGCATATATTTACATACAGCTTGGAGTTGCAGTCCATGAAGTACAAAAGATGGATGTGCCTCACTTAATTATGACCTTAGAATGTTAGCACAAAAGACAGATCTGGCTATTCAGCACAAACGCCTTTCGCAAACTAAGTATATTGTTGTGTCTCCACAACACACTTTTGCTTTTCAATATCCTCAATTTGTACCTGGTGACATGAACTTGCATACGAATATATCAGGAAATTTTTAGCCATTGTCACACTTATCCTACCTTTAATAAGCGTATATTTTCCATTGAAGTAATAACCCAGAATAAGTTGAATATTAATTGCATCTGACAACCAAACAATTTCAAGTAATATATTTCCTGAAAATATAACATTTTAATTTAGATATTTCTTACTGTGCTAGACCATATGTATGCACCGATGTTATTTTTACATGTGGATCTTACACAAACCATGCTTATGTTTCACGGTAATCTTTCGTTGTACTTATAATATTGTTTTCTATGTCTAGTTCCTATGAACTGCCATTTTTGTTTTAAAGGCCGTTCACCTTAAACTTCTATACTTTTATTTGATTGTGAACATCTGATAAATAAACATTACTAACATGTATTGATCAACTACTTTTAAACCTCGATATTATGACTAAGCTTTGTTCTTAATTATATAGCCTATAGTCTTGAAAGTTGAATCATCACAGACGAGTAAGACATAACTACTGTTTAGATCGTATGAGATTTGTTTTATCATAATATTGACGCCTATTATTTTCCATTTTTTTAGAATTCTCCTAGAATATGCTCATACGTCTTGATCACTAGTGAAATACCTTACCTACCCGTTAATATCATAAAGCATGGTGTTCCAGATAACGCATGATAATCACCTTATGACACATACTAAGCATTTCTGTGTTGAATCTGCGTCCTGGACATTCTTCAGTGTGGCCTGGAGACATTCACTCACATTTTTCTTTGGTTTGAGAAAACTATTTATTTAAAAAGAAAAGTTGATTATAATAGTGACAATTGCCAGCTATAACATTAATGTCTTCACTGTAGTATCGGAAATAAACTTAGTAATATGTTTTTTGGTTCACGAAGCTTAGCAGAACTGACCAAAAGTACATGTTTGTAAAAATGATTAATTGTTTCAAACTTATTGATAGTGCATATAATAAAAGTCATACAATATGAAACTACATTTATCATTTTCTATTTAATGTATGATTACACATTTAAAACCTATTTTCCCCGTGATCCCCTACATTAGAAACCTGACCTTATGAAGAAAGTACACATCTTGTACCATTTGTATTCATATCAAACCGTGATCGTTATAGACAAGGAAGGCTACAAGATGTCTTTACAATGGCTTCACATATTGTTCAGGCTTTCTTCCTAAACCATTTGGAAACCTTGTTTTATTTGTTATGTTGTCATGGGTGTTATACACGAGCTCTGATTACACCGATGATGACTGGAACTTAAGATGGAAGCAATGCAATAAAGGTAGATGTATTCACAATGTAGTAACGAAAGAAAAGATGGACACATGCATGGGTCCCAAACCTCATACATCTTGAAAAGCCTCAGGCAATATTTGATGTGCCAATTATCGTTCCGTCCTTTACAAAGTGGGCAATGGTGTGTGATGATGCGCAGTGAGGGTTCAGCAATGCCAAAAAGATGGTGTCACGAATAGGGGATGGCGTTACAATCACAACCTGGACCTTTTTTTGAATTCTCAAAAAGATGATTTTTATTGCATCTATAAGCACATATCTGTCATTGTATTTCAACCACAGGTAATAATCACATAATCCTCATAGAATGTATAAGGTTATATAACAATAAGAAGGCAGTATCTATATTGACAGCTTGTGACAGTAAATGAAAAGGAGAATATTTCAACATCCATTTTTAAAGTGCCTTTAAACATCACAACCTGGACTTGAGACATGTAGCCATCTGATGTCAACTTTTGTACAATGTGAAATGAGGCACACAGTCTGATACAGATAACTCAATGTGGCTCAGTTGTTAGTTACATACAAAGAGTTACAATGACCATTCAAAGTTGCAAGGGGAATAAACTCAAATCGGATGTCAAGATTTTGTATTGTAGCCTTTAATCGTATAGGAACTATAACGATTCGAACCATGTATATTTGTCATCATTATGATCGAGTATCAAAGATCTTTGATAATCATCAAGATAGAATCACAATACATACATGAATCCACTTCAGTGAGATATGCCGTGTTGTTTGGAATTGTTTTTGCAGGTAGAATGTGATTGATTTTGAAATGCGTGGAGTTATGCTAGACAGACACATTCGTGTATGTACATGGATTTGTTTAAAATCCACCCATTGCACTCTTTCATTATTGGCATTTTCAAGAACATTCACCTCTGCGTTAAATCTTTCAATGCTAACAGAAAAAAGTCTAATGATCATAACTAGTTGTCCTCCACATTCCTAACCTTCATTACAAAAGCAACTCTTACTGTACTATATCCAAATAACACTGCTGCATTTAATAAGATATGATGTAAATATATTGCAGTAGAGCTAGCTATTTATATCAGTTCATGAATTATTTGTTCATTTCTACCTGAGATACATAGAGTACTTTGCAAGCTACGAAGTGAGACAAACAGGTATACCATATTGATTATACTTAGCCTCTATTGCAATAAATTGCCCTTCAAGTTGCTGATAATTTTTCGTAAATTGTAAACTTTTCAATGCGTGTTTCCTCCTAAAGAAACCATGAAGTCATTTTCAAAAAGTCGTGATCAATATTTCGCAGCAACGATTTTCTTGTCTAGTGATTGATGGACGGTTGCCAGGGGTGCAAGTGATGCATATTTATAAATATATATATATATATATATATATATATATATATATATATATATATATATATATATATATGTATGTATGTATGTATGTATGTATGTATGTATGTATGTATGTATGTATGTATGTATGTATGTATGTATGTATGTATGTATGTATGTATGTATGTATGTATGTATGTATGTATGTATGTATGTATGTATGTATGTATGTATGTATGTATGTATGTATGTATGTATGTGTGTGTGTGTGTGAGGGTATTTGTAAAATCTACTTTTGTATTAATTTTGAATATTCTCCTACTTTCCTTATCAGAAATATGTCTATATATCATCTTACTATAATGGTAAGATTATATCACACACGTCCTGTGTTGTATATGCATTTGCTTAAAATTTCCTCATATGGCACTTGCCTTACCTCAATATTAAATGGTATTTTTCAATTGATCAAAATTGTCTTTTCATTAAATGACCAATTGATCACTCATTCCATACCAGACAGGAGTGGTTGGATGTGATATTTTTATCTTAAGAACTTTTGATATTCAGTCCGTTCAGGTACGAAAAGGTACATATAGGTGACCTGTAACAATTTCCATCTCTGCATGTGTGATGTCTATGGAACAAATCGATGCTCTTTGAAATAAGGAAGAGGAGGTTTATATCTTAACACTCACTGACAGCAATCTACTACTCTCAGTATCTCACATATATTTGATTTTATAAATTCCAGAATGAATCAGTTCTATAGTGATACATTAGGTCTATCAGATATTGGGTAGCAACGACTTGGCTAACATATATATAATACAAAGGAGACATGAAGAGAGTAGTATCCTTATTAAGAAATTAGATGAGTGTTTCGCCTTACTATTAAGTACCACATCCTTTTTATTGAAACTAAAACCATGGAATATTATTTTAGAAAGATCAATCTTTAAAAAAAAACACACAATCCAATGAACTTACATATAGACCCAGCGGGTGCTTCCATACCGTAACAATTGTTCCGTCTTTATTGAGTAAAGTTCTACCAAGGTATTGTCACCAAAGATTGCAATATTCGAATCCAAGCAGGTTAAATCAATGAACATGACTTCTAACTAATATGAGGTAATGCATTAGATGTACTTGGTGCCTGGATTTCTTGATGACAACAAACACTTCCATGGCAACAAAATTGATCCACGTAAGAATGTTTCGTACTGCCGAAGCATTGGGCATATTTTGATGCATAAACAGCAGTGCAAACATGCAAAACCCTTTTGCTCTTGCTTTTTGCATCGGATTGGTGAGCATTGAAATTATCTATGGAGAAACGGTTAATCTGGAGTTTTCACGAGGAAAGTGTGGCCCAGATAAAGCTTCAGTAAATGTATCAAGTTCTTGTCATGCAAGCCAGGAGTATAGATGTGCCTCGGCGTGTGCGATGGAACCACTCTGCTCACTCTACAACTACAATGCTGATCGTCAATTGTGTGAATTAACCAAGAATGTGACCAAGGTGAACTGCGAACACTTTCAAAACAAAAGTGGCTTCATTTCCAGTGCTGTGGTAAGCTGATTTATATCATTTGTTGATTATTATGGTACTCTATAAATATTGAGGGCGGCAACCATTATTATTATTATATTACACTTATGCCTTTTTTCATGCAAACAGAAAATGTATGCCTTCATTGAAGACGTTACTCCATTTGAGTGAGAATCTGGACACATATCCAATAAATCAATCAGACAGTCAACCAACCAAGCCCCTCATCAGCCATATCTCGCCTGACCCATTTAGGACTTTATTTATTAATATTTTGAGGAAACGAAATTAGTATACTTATTCACTAAAATAAATGGCTGTTAGTTGCCAAGGTTTTCTTGTGAATATAGTATAAGCCAAAAATCAGCCAAACATTTAAACATTTGCAACATTTGTTGCATAGTTATGATAATAATAAAGATTACAACAACTAAGCATAAAACGAAGGTTATTGTCTAAATGTCTTGCATTCCCGACTAGATAGATTACTTGTAAGCACCTGCTCTGCTGTAATTCTCTATGATGATTGGTCAATAGGTGTTAGACCTGGAGCCGTTTGGGCATTAGCCTCGTTCGGACCTCTGAGGTTATTTAAAAAAAGAATTGACATGTATGTGTTGTTTTTTCTTAGCATGAACGAGCACGTTATAAATTTGTTATGCCCTGTTGGAAAGTGCAATCCGTATCTGGCCTGCTACTCGCCCTCAGTCATACAGATTGCACTCGGCTCCGCCTCGTGGGATCTGGATAACTTCGGTTGGATAGCTCGCCAGAGTGCACTTTCAAACAGGGCGTAACTAATATCACCAATCCGCTATTGCAAATGATGAATGGCTTACCTTCATGCAAGTATGCAACGGCACTAAACGGAGCCACTGATGCAGACAAGATCTGTTGACTAGATACAATGGTAGCAGCAAAATAAGTGTTTGCTTAGACCCAGACAAAAGAGGAGCATGTAGCACCTGCTGCTAAGACATCTCTCTCTCTCTGTTTCAAGCTAGAATGGACACTATCCCTTCTCTTTGTGTGTTTGTGTATATATATATATATATATATATATATATATATATATATATATATATATATATATATATATATATATATATATATATATATATATATATATATATATATATATATATATATATATATATATACATATATATATATATATATATATATACATATATATATATATATATATATATATATATATATATATATATATATATATATATATATATATATATATATATATATATATATATATATATATATATATATATATATGTGTATGTATACATATATATATACATATATATATATATATATATATATATATATATATATATATATATATATATATATATATATATATATATATATATATATATATATATATATATATATATATATATATATATATATATATATATATATATATATATATATATATATATATATATGTCGTTTGCCTTGCCAAAAATGTTCCATCTATTTCAGTCCAATGTGAGGGTACTTTTCGCTTTTGGAAATAATGGGATATTGTGCCAATGCTGCCTATACTGGAAAAGTGGCTATGCTGAAACTAGGATAATTAGAATTCTTTTGAAACATGCAATGTGTAAATGTATGCAGGCTGACACTGCTAGAACTATAGCCCAAGCAGATGCGGTGTTAGTTGGTTTCTTGATACCTGACCAGGCCTTTAACCTGGAAGTTTCATTAAGAAAATACAGGGGAAATAACTAGTTCCAATCAGCCGGCTGTCTTTCAGTAACTGCATGTTGAGAATTTTGCCCTTGCCGGATGAATGGTGCAGATAGCGAGGCTCATATATTCACCTAGCTGCATAAGAATTATATTTTAGTAGCCATGTCGTCATAGGCGTGTACCTTTATCTTTGCCCAGGCATCCGAGTGCAATCGGATATCCGGTGATGTAAAATGCTCGGTCTGCCCAAACATTTAGTTCAGGAATTAAATGTCTCAACTGTATGTCCATTTCATGAGAGAGCAATTTAGCTTTGATACACTTTTCAGAGATCCCTTAACCTATTAGTACTACTATGACAGCATTATATTTCAGGAAAGTGGAATTGCACGGATGTGACAATACATTGTAATTTCTGCATAGTAAGAATATGTTGCATACATCCATGATAGATGCCTATCCCCCCTCTCTCTCTCTCTCTCTCTCTCTCTCTCTCTCTCTCTCTCTCTCTCTCTCTGGAACGAGAATAGGCTCTCTCTTGAACGGGATTAGGCAATAGATGCGAGTTTAGGAAGGGTGGGGAGTTCTGGAGGATATGCCTAACTATGCCTTTCGTGTACTTTTTACAGGAATGCTTGAGGCCATACAACTCACCACGTTGCAAAAGTAAGGATTTACATTTTTCTCATTAGCGTTAATTTACATTAAATGTGATGCAAGATGTAACCGATATGAAATTGTCAATAAAGACATAATTGTGTTGATTAGAATGTTATTAATGGAGATTTTTTTAATCATTTTTATGAACTTTGGGTAACCCAAGTCCGTTTATTTTCATTTAATTACAAATGATAAAAATACATACAATACATCATAAATACAGTATCTTTTTTTTACAGTTATTCTTCTATGGTATTAAAAATATTTATAGAGATACTTGCCTCAATTAAACCAACAGTAGACACACTGTAGGGCTTTTTTATGCACTACATGTGTTGCCTTATGAACTATAGTTATCATTTACAATAAAGGTTTTTAAAGACCATTTTAACCTACTTCTTGCCTGGTAATATATTTTTCCCATTTCCTTTCAAATATTTCCATTTTGTCACTTATTAACACAGACTCCTTTTCAAGATATACTAGTCTTCCAAGATGTTTTAGAAAGTACCTGTTTCTTTTGTCTCTGTTCTGATAGATATTTTTTTACAGTCATAATTGCCAGATTAAAGAGGCTATCCCTCTCTGTATCACCCAATATTATTATTCTATGTTCTAGTCTGATCTTGTTGTATCCTAGATTATAAAGCAAATTTGTTATATCTCTTCAAAATTGTTGAGCTTTTTCACAATAAACAAAAGCATGTCCGTTTGTTTCGAGTTGTTGACAATATTCACGTTCTTCGTACTCAAGGATATTCATCCTATGCAGTCATGTATTTGTTGCCACCCTCTCATGCCATACCTTAAATTGTATGCCAAACAGGTACATAGAAAATACATAAAATCGAGTTAGTTAATTGCTACTTGAATATTCCATCCCAGTTAACTATATTTGATTTAACTTATTCAAGCTGATAGTGCTAAATATAAACAAATGTGGTTCCTGGGAGGAAGGCAGTATCGTTATAGATATTGTTAAAGTAGTATGTTGTAGAGGAAATTCAATATGGCTTCCTATAACAAAAGAAATGAAGGTGACAATACCTGCTCTCCATGTTAGTGCCAAAACTCTCGCTCTCTCTGATTTCATAATATGTCACATATATAAGATAAAACTAAGTACTACTTTAGTTATGCCATCTTAACTATGGTACTAGGCTCATTATGTAAAGCCCTGACCAGCTACCCTTTTGTATTTTCCACCAGTCAGGTGACTTGAGATTTATAATTAAACCAGCAGTTCTTGTTCTGAAGTCAAGCTGACTAGTTGTACTTTCTTACCACTCCCAATTACTATATAATCCTTCAGCTCTCCTCCAACCTCACTGCTAACTCCGTCATCCCTTACCTGTACAACTCTTGCCCAATACCGCTGTTCAACTTTTCAATCATGCATGCCTCTTACAGAGTTGCCAACCCTTTTATTTTCATCCATGTTTTCCCCATCCCACACTATGCCTTTATGATATTGCCAATCTTGTTTTTCCGCTCTGAATTGCTAGGTTTAAAGTACAAGTTTACAATGGCAAGGTAGAGGGACACCATTGGGTATAGTGTGTAATCAATATAAGCACTTGAATCCTTGACTACAAATGTGTAGCGCCAGGTTCACTTTCTTTACACATTCTTCACGTTTACAACACAAGAAATTGTATAGACGCAAGAAAATCATGTTTTTTCAATAAACATATTATGCATTGTATTTAATTGTAACACCATTAGATTCGTACTTATCATTCATTTTCTTTTACAGTATGCCCTGGTAAATTCACTGCAGATTCAAACACTGTCTTTCTTCTTCAATTTATGGATGAAACACCAAGACAACTATCAAGTGGCTACACTGCAGTTGATCACAGCTCCTTTGGTAATGATGGAATACTACAGGGAAGTGCTGATCTTGTCAATTTCTATGAGTATGGCAATGCAGTAGGTCTCCATCTAGATGGTTCTGGACATTTGAAGATTGTAAAATCACCATCGCTTGTAATACAAGGTGACCTCACCATAGAGGCCTGGTTGCAAACAAACAAGGATGGGACTGGATATGTTGTCGTCCTTAAACAGGCTTATGGATTTCCTAAGTTTAGTAGCAACAAAATCCAGGCTTACCAGCAAACTTTTGCAGGTATTACTATACAAGCTGCACCATTTGGTAGTAGAAAACTACACTATTATGCAATGGTAAGTGCTGGAAATGAGATGAGAACGTATTTGGATGGGAAACTGTATAAAACTAGGACATTTAGTGGAACACGCAGGAGTGGTGATTCAACCATGTTTGTGGGCTATAGCGCTGGAATGAACTCTGGAGGACAATATTACAAAGGTGTTATCTTTGGCGTCAGAATCTCATCAGTTGCACGAACCGCAAAGGAAATTGAAGACCACTTTAACCAAGGTTAGTCTAACTGGACAGAAATAGATAAAAACTCCATTTCTGCATTTTACATATTAGAAGCACAGATAATGCCATTTTTCAAACCAGCAAATGTGTGTTAAACACGATACAGGGAACTCTGCATAACCTGGACTGATGCGGACAGTGAATTTCTGTCCGGATCAGGCAAAATCCGGATTATAAATGCTATGAGCCGATGATCGACAATGTATAATGCAGCAAGCACGCCCAGCAAAGCGTGTAAATTTCGAAAGATATTGACGTAATCCCGGCCCATTGACCACCCCCTACTTTACCCGACCCTCTCCCCACTTCATACCGTCATTACATTAGTCAAGAGGTAGCGCTTGATTCATGAGATCGCCGGTCCGGATTACAGTACACTTTTAAACCTTGAATGGTAAAGAGTGTACCGCAAAAATTGGCCGGTTTAGCCGAAGTCCGGATTAAGTTGTGTGGATTAAACATTGACATTTGCATGTAAACGTATAGGAAGGGACCAGGACCTTCCAATCCGTGCGGTTAAGACAAAAATCCAGATTATACAGGTCTGAAATACGCGCAGTTGCCTGTAGAACGAATAGTGGAAATTAAAGTTGGCACTTCTTACTTGTTGAGCCATGTATGATGATGCACATTGTGATAGAAAACGTATGTGAAAATTTCGATTAATGTTTTGCTGATGATATTGACTTTAAAAACTACTCTGTGCTGTACATTCATTTATTTGGTTTTGATTATAGCTGATATATCCATGAAATAGAAATATATCATTTATGACGTACCAATTCAAATAATCAACTTTTCAGAGATTCACTAGTCTATACAGCCAAAACTGCAAATTTGAAAAAGATTGTATTAGTTTAATTTTTGCGTTTTTTTGCGTTTAGCCTTGGACGCAAAGTTAAAATTCGCAATGATTAGTACTGCCACTTTAAGTGTATAATTGGCACTCCATGTTGCGATCAATTCGCAAGTTAGAAAATGTAAAAATTGATTTTCTGTAAATTCGCAAAATTAACTCTAAACAATCTTTTGCGAATCTACGGTATGTGTTGATTTTTCATTTCTAATGTTTTGATTGATGCCAAAGGACACCATCCAATGAATCTTTGTCTTGATAGCTGATAAAACTGTTTTACTTCCATCATTTTTGTTTAATTTTTAAGGTTGTGCATAGATTCTGGATCTTTTCTGGACAGGATTCTTACCATCTGCCAACAGAGGAACAATAAGGGAAGTGTTAGACTAGAGGATAGTATGCAGGAGTGAATACGGGCAACTGCTTAATCCCGACTGATGTGGACCCTAAATTTCTGTACCGATTAGGCAAAATGCGGATTATGCGCATAGGAATTATGTGTATAGGAAGGAACTGGGACCTTCTAATCTGTCCGGTTTAGATGACCCTAAATTTCTGTACCGATTAGGCAAAATGCGGATTATGCGCACAGGAATTATGTGTATAGGAAGGAACTGGGACCTTCTAATCTGTCCGGTTTCGATGAAAATCCGGATTACACATGTCCGGATTAAGCAGATTTGCCTATATACGCCCATTTAGAGAGGTTTACATGTGCTGAAGCCTCCAAAATTTTCCTCATGGTGAGTTCAACTGTGATTGATGAGGCCATTAATGAGGAATGGGGTCCAGGAATCGGGTGCAGTACTGGAGAACCTGACAGAGGATTAAGCTATACGGATAGAGGAAAAGAGGAGCGCAAACTACTTGCAGCGCTGACTTCTCTTTTGCAGTGTTGATGACACTGTATGAAGAATCAGCAACAGGATGCTGCTGCAGTTTAAAAAAGACTCATAATGGACATCATACTCACAATGCTGGTTGCCTAAATGCCAAAACTATCTGGACAGACCAATTGATGAACTATCTGACTTTTGTCACAGAAACATTTTAAGCCTTGCACAAACAGCTGAGAAAAAATGTGTTTGTGCTAAGAAAGGAACGCCACAAATATGACATACTCTTCTCTCAATGCAAGAGTACATTTCTCCCGTAGGTATGTGTGTATGACAGCACAATCCATATCAGCATGCTAATGGGAAACATATCAATATTTTGATTTTTGATTTGTATGATAAAGGCCTTTTGGCACTTTTTAACCCTTTTAATGCTAAAGGCTACTTTATTCAAAGCCCAAGGATGTTAGGCTTTGTGAAAACCATTAAACCCTCTCTGGCTGGTATTCATTGGAAAGCTCTCGCTGATTACTCTCAACTGAGTACTAATTTGCCAGGGCTTCTGTCATTTTTTAGGATTCTGCATCATTTTGTATTGGCCAAATTAGCCATCAGCAGCATAAGGGTTAATAAAAGATGTACCATTCAATACGATCACTGACAATCACAGGTATATTATCAAAGAAATGTCTCAACAAAAACGAGGTAGCAAAACAAAGGACTGTGAGATTATTGTCTGATTGAATATCATTGAGAGTAGAGGGATTTAATGATGAATGATACCTTGTTTACTAAATGGAAAAAGGGTGTTTGTAAGATCTCTCTGCATACTGAGCCGTTGAAATTTCAGGTAATCAGTTCAATCTTCCCCGTGAAGAAGGAGTGAATCAATGGATGAATGAATGATTGTTGAATTGCACATCGGCACACAAAGGCCATTTAGTGCCATAAAATTTGTGTAAAATTTTGTTATTGTTGAAAACAATTGTAAAGATGAATCTCTCATGCTGGTTTACTTAATATACCATTCAGTCGACCATTTGTCGTTTTTTTTCAACAAACGAATTTCCCTTCAATCAGTTGATCTGATTTTGGCATTTGTATGAGTTTTACGTTTTCTGCCCACAATTTCGGAAGGAGACTGTATAAGGAGAGACATCTTTTATTTACTAGCAAAGGTTTCAACCTTTATAAGGGGTTCAATGATGGCGTTTTATTTAATACGGGCTTCGTATGAATTACGTTGGTTGTCTTAATCTAGAATTGTACATGCAAATGAAATCAATACTCCAAAATGAAACCTGTTATGCGTCTCCTGTCTTTGGAAGGAAACGATTTTTTTCAATTTCCATATTACAAAGTTATCTATATTCATTAGTAACTGTGTACAATCTGAAAGTAGATATATTTCCCCAGAAGGATATCACTGGCTAATGCGAAGTATACAACTAAGGATAAGTTCACTTTACATAAGTGATGTATATGATATTCATTTCATATAAAATGTGTGTTATGACATATGACATTACACAACTGCAGTATATGCAGATTCTTGGTTGGTTCAAAGATGCACTTTTAATTTCATTATGACGACTAGCAATGGTGAAATCTTTCACCCACTACGATTAATTAAACTCATAATAGATCAGAATCTAGGTTCGTAAATTGTTATCGAATTCGCACAGTTATGTCTTGTATACTCTATTGGAAGTAAGTTACAAAAACTAGGTACTCCAACCTTCTGTTCTTGTCTGCATGAATTCATAATTAATATAACAAGTCATCACTAATGTATATATCACATGTGTATGTTTATCCTAGCTTACTTTATATTTAGAATCACCGCAAATTTGAATAAGTATGTGTTAATTTATATTACAATTTCCGAAATTGAACTTGAAGTTTTGTCTTTTTGCGATGAATACAAGAGTTAATGAAGAAATATGGGTTCGTCCCGATGTGTGCATATCAAAAGAAGTTGTGTCTCACATAGGATTATCACAATGGTGACTGCCCAATGTGACAGAAACGACTAAAAACAATGTAAGAAATTGTGAAATACACATGCTGATCGTGTTACATTACTGAATCATGTCTGATATTACAATACTACTCAAATAAATCTCACTTGGAGTTTAGCTGAAAAGAGAGTTGCTTGAAGAAATGCTATTACTGGGACCGCACCAAGATAATAGCCATAAGAAAAATGCAATATAGGATATCGGGAATGGAAGAAAAGGTCCTACTTTCATTTAAGGTTGAGTGTTCAAACTTTTAGGGCAAATGAGATTCGATAGACTAGGACTTAATGCTGATAATTCAATATGGATAATTTAATTATGCTTGAGATGTTGTTACTTAAGAATTGATTATTGCCATTTTTACTTGATTGTATAATACTTTGACATGCACGTGTGGAGTTTGATTGTATCATAGCTTGAAAAATATATTTGGCTGATGGATTGTTATGGTAAAATGATAATGAAAATACTGCAATGCAGAGAATAGAAAATTAGACCAGTTTGAGCCTTTCCAAAATTATACTGAGTCCCCTACCTACACGGTTGAAAGGTTAACAAAATACGAAGAGGTGAGAATTCTATATGATAAAAATGATGATAAAAATATCCTCATTTCTTCTAAGGTTTGATTGAACAGGGCTTGATATGAAAAAAATAATTTTGATGATTCAATTATACTTGAGACATTGTGACTTAGAAATTCATTTATAGCAGTTTTTAATTGATAGTATATATCTTAGACTTATCCTCGTATTGTGTGACTGTCTAATAGCTTTTAGAAATGATTTTTTGATGTATTATTATGACTTTAAAAGACGACAGCATAAAACATATGCACTGCTAAATGTAGGAGATAGACTTGTGAGAAAATAATTATTTTGAAAATGTAAATTGTAATATTTTGAGAAAAGCTTTTTGGTGTAAATGCAAGTAATCTTGCCTTTATTGCAATAATAATGGCCAAAAGAAAAAAAATGTTATATAAGAAAAGACAGAGAAATAGAATCTACATATTACACATTTGAAGAGAATTGTATATGGTCAAATTATCAAAGTAAAGGTTCTTATCTCCTCTTCGGTTTAGTAGTCAAAAGTATGGAGCAAATGAGATTATAAAGACTAAGACTTAATGTGAATACCTTAATGCTGATATTTCATTTATGGTGAGTTTTTGTTTCTTAATAATTGAAAAATATTTTTTTTACTAGATCATATAAATACTTTGACATATACATGTGTATTTTCGGTTGTATCATAGCTTGAGACTTATATTTGTTTGATGAATTAAGGTTAAGGGGTGTACGTTCTGGAGCAACTGGGTTAATTCTAATAATTCAATTATGCTAGAGAAGTTGTTACTTGACGATCGATGTGTAGCAATTACTACTTAATTGTATAATACTTTGACATATACGTGTGGATTTTGATTGTATCATACCTTGAGACTTATGTTTGTTTGATAAATTACTATGACGTTGAGAAACGACCACAGAAAACATCCGCACTGCAGAAAATAATATAATTTCGACCAAAAGTTTGCTCATTATCAACTTTGTCCTTTTGCAACACTGTCAAAACAGTTGGCGAGTCACTCGTAACTCATTAGCGACTCATTCACGATGCTGGCGACCAAGGCAACGCTTGGCTTTTTCTAAAGAGTTTGAAAAAGTCGCTAAGCGTCTCTCTGGTTTTGCGGCCATTGACGATGGGAGACGATGTACTTGCAGCGTACTAGCGATCATTGGCTAAAGAAGGCGATTTGGTGTCAATTCCATCGCAACCATCGGTCGCGACCACGTTGCTAGGACGTTGCCAGCACAATTTCTACTAGTGTGAATGGGGCTTAACCCTAAACTAGGAGGATACTTTTGTGACACCTAACGTATTCCTCTTTCAGGCAGTGCTCACATTTGGTGCATAGTCGAACAAAAAAGAGGACAGGAAAAACTGAGCCGCAGTTCCGAAGACAAGACTGATAACATTTGAACAAAGCAAACATTAAAAACAAACATTTTCAAAACGTAAGAGTGTTTTTGTTCTTAACTACATATAAGCCCATGCTGGGAGGGTACTTTTGTCTCAGTGATACTTAATATATTACTTAAACAAAGACCGTTCGATGAAGTACACCTTGTATTGGTTGCATAGCCAGACAAGAGAATGGTAAAGGTCATGGAATCAGAACAAAATGCTTATAAAATATAAACGGAGCAGAAATTAGAATAAAGTGAGTTATCCTTATCCATATTGACCTTTCTTTGATATTAGAGGCACATAGGAAAATACTTTTTTTTCAAATCTAAAGAATTTTTGGTTTATTCATTGCCTGCCAGCTATGGCGATCTCATACTAATACATACTATAGGTTTGAATACTCGAAGGTGAGTAAACTTACAGGTAGTAGAAGGTTAATGTGACCTCCATTCTTAGACACTAGAATATCTGGGAGGATTTTTCTGAACATAAAGGGTATTATTTGTACATGGAATATTGTTATGACCATTTGTTTACAAGGAGGTGCCATTCTTTCTGAATTTGTTCTATACTGTTTGTAATATTTGCCATATATTTTGAATGTATATATTCTTGCTTCAATAAATTCTTAAAATTGAAAAAAATCGGTGTTTTGTGTTTCAATTTGGCAGAATATATTGTTATGTTGGCGTATAGAATGATGATTGAGATTAGACAGCTTTTGTGAATGTCACCTGTGATGATACTGTTTTCAGTTAAAATATAATCTTGAAAACCTAGATGGTTTATCCATCTTACAACATCTGACCAGAGTTTCTTTTAGATTTTTCACAATAAATGAGCATATGCGAGTTACTGTCACTTTCTGTTTTGCATATGTTACAGTTTGGATTGTTTTTAATGCCCATTTTGTTTAATCGGTCATTGGTAAAAAATCTCTGGTGTAATGTCATGAATTACTTACTCATTTTTATCTTAAGATGCAGGCCATTTGATGTTATTTTTGTGGGTGGGGAGATGGAGTGGCAACGAAAAAATATTCATGTTCTAATATACATTGTTTGGGTTATTTGATAGAGTAAATGATGTTGTGAATGGCAAAATGGGAAGGGGAATTGATTAATAATATAGTCGATATATGGTAGTACCTTTCTTTGAACAAGGGTTTTGACAGCTCGCTGGCTCCGGCAACTAAGAGGGCTTCCTCCGTAGCCAGGTTGCCTCAGGCATTGGACACCAAACAACAATACATCAGGTTCCCCCACTAGGATGTCATGTCTGTGTTATCATACAGAACAACCTACTTTCTCTTGCACATGTTATTTTCTTTATCGTTGTTCCCCAATACAAGATGATTCCATGTGGACAGTCATTCTGCTCAGGTCATGGGCTACTTTCGTCATGCGATGGGATCCTGAAAGCATACATATTGTATATACATATATATATATATATATATATATATATATATATATATATATATATATATATATATATATATATATATATATATATATATATATATATATATATATATATATATATATATATATATATATATATATATAATTTTTCCATAAAGGCATGTGCACTGAATTGAACCGTACTGTGATATGTGTGTAGGGAACAGAACGTCGCGTTTAACCTTCATATTGATATTACTTTT
The DNA here is from genome assembly GCA_963942565.1 of Maea johnstoni. Lineage (NCBI taxonomy): Eukaryota > Metazoa > Annelida > Polychaeta > Spionida > Magelonidae > Maea > Maea johnstoni. The sequence continues at coordinate 5,015,548 of OZ012695.1, read as the reverse complement.
CAAAGGAGTGTCAGATATGACAATATTCCCTTTATATCACTGGTCGTTGCAACTCCAAGACTTTATTCTGTGCAACTGGCTTACCTATTGAAATAAAAGGTATTTTAAACAATTGAAAACCCCTCAATGGACGATCAAATACAACTTTTGTCCTTTGACAAATTTATAAAAAGGTATTTAATGATGAATCATTTAGACAATGCAATGCAACCATCAGTTTCATCATCGAAAAAGTACATTGAAACATTAAACCAAAAACTAAGACAAACCATTTAGGTCTGAATGTTCCCATATATTAGGAGCTTGGGCTTTGCAACAAAAAGTTGCTCACAAACATACTTGTTTTAAATGCCTTCAATGCTGATATCTTGACTTATATTCAAATGAAATGGACCTATAAATTAAATGAAGAAATCCCATTCACTACGGTAGAGAAGATATTTACAATATTACACAAAATACCAGTAAGCATGTATGCCAAATTAATTTCATTTCAAATGCTACATAGCGAAATTATTATAGGGAAACGGCAAGTGAAATCTGGTATCAAAACGTATTCCTCCCGTGTTTTATTGGAAAAAAATGGAGACATTAGCAAGCGGTTTTATTGCGTGTCTTATGTTTATTTCAATATGATTTATGGTAGAAGAGTGGCTGAGCAAAAACAACAACATCAATTTGTAAAAATCAGGGAGATCAAAAGATATGTGGTTAAACAACATACAGCAGTATACTGGTCAAAGCGATACTTTCCACCAAGCAGGTCATATACAGAAATAGAAAATATAGTCTAGGGAATGTTAAACGCGTACTTTTCAACCAAATGCAGTTAGGAGTATACAACAACAAAATTGATGGTATTGAGGACTCTTTGTGAAACTCGGAACTCAAACTATCAAGATTTGATAAACGGTCGTTCATAACCTACATGGAATCTAAACTCGGACTTACTTCAGGGTCGATCAACTGTACAGAACTGTTAGAAAATATAACAATGCATTGATTGCACTGGAATTGGATAAAATAGTGGCTTCAGAAGTTTAAAAAGTCACTTGGAACAAATCCTGATTAGCAATTGGTCAACACAAAGGTGGCAAAAACAACAGTGGTTGTGCGGTAACGTCATCAAAACCAGCGGCATAGTAAGAATTAATGGCGTCATTAACAAAAGTTTGATTGTTTTAAGCAATGAGCAGCAGACGGCCCTAGAACAAAATGTAGCCCATGAAAACAAATTGCCATACGGCTTTTGAACTTTTGAAATTAACGGATCCATAAGTGGTTGACATGGCCATATCCTTAAGATTTTGAAACTGCCCCGTAAGGGCAAGTAAGGATTTAAAAGACAAGCTGAAAGGCAGCTTAGTAAGATCAAGGGCACAGTATGTTAGTTCCAATGAGAAACCCACAAAGTTCTTCCTAAACTTAGAGAACAATAATTTCTTTTCTAAGCATATTAGGGAATTGAAAATTGATGGCAATAGTATTTAGAATCCAAAGGACATCTTAAACGAAATGTCTCTTTTTTATCAAAATCTTTATAAATGTAAGGAAACTTCAAACTTAACTGACTCAACTAAATTTAAACACGTACCAAAACATTACCTTATCTTAGTGACATGGACAAAATTAATTTAGATAAAGATATTACCATACCAGAACTTCAAACGATAATTTTGAAGAGCAAAAATAACAAAAGCCCCGGTCTAGATGGCTTTTCCAATCAGTTTTTTAAAGATTTTTGGCCCGATTTCAATATTATACTTTTAAAACTAATGAATTCTTATAGAGAAAAGGGATGCATTGACGAAAACCAAAATATGGGTATTATCACTTGTTTTCCAAAAAGGGGGGAAGATTCGTAATAACCTTAAGAACTGGCGGCCAATTACCCTTCTAAATTCTATTCTTAAATTTTACTCTGCCATATTAGTTGAAAGAATTAAAACTGTTTCGCCAAAATTGATACACACAGATCAAAAAGGATATATTAATGGTAGATTTATTGGGGAAAACTCTCGACTTATTTACGATATCATACACGAATGCTCAAGTCAAAATTTAAAAGGGTTAATAGTATTGATCGATTTTGAGAAAGCTTTTGATTTGTTATCTTGGAATTTCATTAGAAAATCATTGGAAATTTTTAGATTCAGTGATAGCACAATTAAATGGGTTAAGTCTTTACAAGAAAATTCAAAATCAAAAATTCTACAAAACGGACATTTTTCGGACGAAATTCTCTTGGGGAGGGGATGTAGGCAAGGTGATCCAATGTCACCTTACCTATTTGTTTTGGCAGCGGAATTCCTCTCTGAAGCCATCAGGACTAACACAAAAATTGTGGGAATCAAAATCTTTGAACAAGAACATAAAATATCGCAGTACGCGAATGATACCAGTCTTTTTTTAAAACCATTAGAATCTGCTTTAAGGGAGAGCATGCTGGTGCTCTCGGAATTCTAATCCATTTCTGGATTGAAAGTCAATACTGAAAAAACGAAAGTGATCAAAATTATTTAATGGACACAAAAAATTTGACACCACTTGGCAAGGTTACAATTATCAAAAGTTTACTAATTTCCAAGATAGCCCATGTCCTGTTGTCCCTCCCAACATCCTCCACCTATATCTTAAATAAGCTAAATATCATTTTCAAAAACTTTATATGGAATGGGAAAACACAAAATTTAGAAAGGAAATCACGGAAAATTCGATTCAAAAGGGAGGCCTTGGGCTCATTAATTTAGAATTTTTTGACAAAGCTTTGAAACTATAATGATTGAAACGTATACACCAGCAAACAAATGGTTGGGTGGAATTCCCAACCAGATACAATATTCACAAACTAGTGCTATATGGGGACAGATATGCAGAAATGGTGGCAAAAAGAGTTAAAAACAAGTTCTGGGCTGATGTAGTAAAGGGTGCGCAAAGGTTGTTGGTAACTTTTGATATAAATAACATGATGGACTTGCACAAAAGTCCCCTGTGGTACAACAGCACTCTTCCATTACAGTTTAGAAGTGAATGGGCCCAAAAGGGTTATATGTTGATTAAAGATATTTTGAATGCCAGAGGTTTCCTACTGACGTTGGATAAATTGCACAATAGGAATTTAAATATAAATTATTTACTTTCAGAAAATGAAATCAACCTTGCAGGAAATAGATAAAACTATAGGTCCTGCCATTCCTAGAATACTTGATACGATAGGCATTCCATCTACTGGATGCTCTAATACTAGTGAAATGGTCGGGTGTTTTAAATGAAGAGATTCTCCTGTATAGGATAGAAAAGGCATTTCAATGTTTGCGAATGATACCAGTGAATTCATACACAAGATATATACTCTTTAAATTACTCCACTCTCGTATAGAAACGAACAAAAAATTAGTGGAAATGAATCTAGTGGATGATGCTTACTGTAAAGCACCCCTAGAAACCCTTCTTCATGCCTTTATAGTTTGTCCCACAGTTGTAAAATTTTGTAAAGAAATTAAGAATTGGTTGCAGACCACCGTGGACACACATATTAAAATAGGTGATGTTGATAAATTTCTTGGTTGGGATAATCCTGAAGATATCACTAGTAGAACCATCATCGCAACTATACAAACTATCTACCAAAAATGACAAGGTGGGAAAGAATACCATCTAAGAGATGTTAAACGAACTCTGGCAAATCAAATGATGCTAGAAAGATATCTAGCAGGTGTAAATAATCACGATGGTCAGTTTGAGAAAATATGGGGTGGAGTATATCTAAATATAATAGATGCTTAGAATTATAAAAGCGATAGTCAGTGATTGCTCTTCCTTGTGAGCAGATATATAATGCTATGGAACCAGAAGTTATGACAATAATCTTATTCTTTATGTATGCCATGTGTGTCATATTTTCATTTGAACATGAAAATGATGAATAAAAAACAGCAATGTTTTTTTTTCTGAAATTTGAAAAAAAACATATTTGATCCAAATGCGTAATATGGTGCTTACGCGATCAATCTATATGTTCTTCGGTGTGAATGTATGTGAATATCCGTATATTCGTTATGTGTATGTATGTCATTTCAAAAAAAAAATTGAATAAAAACCGTGTTACACAATTGTGTAATTTCAAAATTAAAAAAAAGTAAAGATTTAAGTTGATTGTCTGCATTGGTAACATGAATGTACAGGCTTGCAACAGACTCGTATTATCATCATACTATCAAATATGTCTACCCTGCGGCTTTGCATAGAAAATGGCCATATGGGCACCGTGTAAAGGGCATTACTCGAAGGCCTGCTTTTGCAGGTTTATTATTATTATTATTATTATTATTATTATTATTATTATTATTATTATTATTATTATTATTATTATTATTATTATCATGAATATAAATATATATATATATATATATATATATATATATATATAATATATATATATATATATATATATATATATATATAGTATATATACATATATATATATATATATATATATATATATATATATATATATATATATATATATATATATATATATATATATATATATATATATATATATATACATATATATATATATATATATATATATATATATATATATATATATATACATATATATATATATATATATATAATATACATATATATATATACATGTATATATATATATATATATATATATATATATATATATATATATATATATGATATATATATATATATATATATATATATATATACATATATATATATATATATATATATATATATATATGTATATATATATATATATATATATATTATATATATATATATATATATATATATATATATATATATATATATATATATATATATATATTTATATTCATAATAATAATAATAATAATAATAATA
>OZ012695.1:4964856-5010446 GCA_963942565.1 Maea johnstoni | reverse complement strand
TATATATATATATATATATATATATATATATATATATATATATATATATATATATATATATATATATATATATATATATATATATATATATATATATATATATATATATATATATATATATATAGATATAGATATATATATATAGATATATAGATATATAGATATATATATATATATATATATATATATATATATATACATATATATGTATATATATGTGTATATATATATACATATATATATATATATATATATATATATATATATATATATATATATATATATATATATATATATATATATATATATATATATATATATATATATATATATATATATATATATATATATATATATATATATATATATATATATACTAACACAGGACGAGAAGGGATAGCGTCCATTTAGCTTGAGACAGAGAGAGATTTACATGAAGCAGCTACTACTTCCTCCTTTATTGTCTAGGTTTAAGCAAACACTTGTTGTGCTGTTACCATTGTATCAACTCATGTTTCTTGTATGCATCAGTTGCTCCGTTTAGTGCCGTTGCATACATGCATGAAGGCAAACCCGTTCATCATCCGCAAAAGCGGAATGGTAACGAATACTCTAACAAGTCGAGAATGCAAGATCTTTAGACAATAACTTTTGTTTTCTGCCTAGTAGTTGTAATTTTTATCATTATCATAATTATGCAACAAATGTTGTAAATGTTTAGATGTTTGGTCGAATTTGGCTTATACTATATTCACAAGAAAACCTGGAAAACTAACACCCATTTATTTTAATGAATAAGTATACTAATTTCGTTTTTTCAAAATATTGATAAATAAAGTCCTAAATGGGTCAGGCGAGATATGGCTTATGAGGGGTTTGGTTGGTTGAGTGTCTGATTGATTTATAGATATGTGTCTAGATTCACACTCAATAAGAGAAATGTATTAAAGTAAGGCATGTATTTTCTGTTTAACTGAACAAAGACATGCGTGTTATATTGGTTGCCACCTTCAAGAATTAGGAAGTACCATATTAATCATCAAATAATATAAAGCATCTTACCACAACACTGGAAATGAAGCCTCTTTTGTTTTGAAAGTGTTCGCAGTTCACTTTAGTCACATTCTTGGTCAATTCACACACTTGACGATCGGCATTGTAGTTGTAGAGTGAGCAGAGTGGTTCCATTGCACACGCTGAGGCACATCTACACTCCTGCCTTGCATGCAAGGAGCTTGATACATTTACTGAGGCTTTATCTATGCCACACTTTCCTTTTGAAAAATACAGATTAACCGTTTCTCCATAAATGACTTTAATGCTCACCAATCCGATACAAAAAGCAAGAGCAAAAGTGTTTTGCATGTTTGCACTGCTGTATATGCATCAGAATATGCCCAATTCTTCGGCAGTGCGAAACATTCTTACGTGGATCAATTTTGTTGCCATGGAAGTGTTTGTTGTCATCAAGGAATTCAAGTACCGAGTACATCTAATGCATTACCTCATATTTTCAGTTAGAAGTCATGTTTATTGATTTAACCTACTTGGATTCGAATATTGTAATCTTTGGTGACTGCACCTTGGTAGAACTTTACTCAATAAAGACGGAACAATTTTTACGGTATGGAAGCACCCGCTGGGTCTATATGTAAGTTCATTGGATTGTTTTTTTTACCTTTCTGAAATAATATTCTATGGTTTTTGTTTCAATAAAAAGGATTGTGGTATTTAGTAGTAAGACGAAGCACTCATCTAATTTCTTGAATAAGGATACTACTCTCTTCATGTCTCCTTTGTATTATATATATATGTTAGCCAAGTCGATGCTATCCACAATCTGATAGACCTACTGTATCACTATAGAACTGATTCATTCTGGAATTTATAAAATCAAATATATGTGAGATACTGAGAGTAGAAGTTTGTTGTCAGTGAGTCTTAAGATAAAACCTCATCTTCCTAATTTCAAAGAGCACCAAATTGTTCCATAGACATCATACATGCAGATATGGAAATTGTTTACAGGTCACCTTTATGTACCTATTCGTACCTGAACGTACTGAATATCAAAAGTTCTTAAGATAAAAGTATCACATCCAACCACTCCTGTCTGGTATGGAATGAGTGATCAATTGGTCATTTAATGAAAAGACAATTTTGATCAATTGAAAAATACCATTTAATATTGAGGTAAGTGCCATATGATGAAATTTTAAGCAAATGCATATACAAAACAGGACGTGTGTGATATAAGCTTACCATTATAGTAAGATGAAATGCAGACATCATTTGATAAGGAAAGTAAGAGAATATTCAAGATTAAAACAAAAGTAGATTTAACCATTCGCCATGGACGCCTAATAAGGGCATGAAGAATTGAAGATAGAAAGAAAATCTTAAATACCCCCCCCCGCCCCCCACCAGACACAAGATGCCCCTTAGGAAATGTCATCCGAACGATAATATCCACTGGGTCTGTATCACTTGCTGCCTTGGGAACTGTCCATCAATCAAAGGCCAAGAAAATCGTGGCCGTGAAATCTTGATCAAGACTTTTTTTATTGACTTCATTGTTTCTTAAGGAAGAACACGCAAAAGAAAGTTTACAATTATCGAGCAATTATCAGCAAGCTGAAGAGCAATTAATTGCAACGGCGGCTAAGAATAATCAATATGGTATACCTGGGTATGTCACTTCATAGCTTGCAAAGTACTCTATGTATCTCAGGTAGAAATGAACAAATAATTCATGAACTGATATGAATAGCTAGCTCTACTGCAATTGATTTACATCATATCTTATTAAATGCACCAGTGCTATTGGGATATAGAACAGTAAGAGTTGCTTTTGTAATGGAGGTTAGGAATGTGGAGGACAACTAGTTATGATCATTAGACTTTTTCTGATAGCATTGAAAGATTTAAAGCAGAGGTAACTGTTCTTGAAAATGCCAATAATGAACGAGTGCAATGGGTGGTGGATTTTAAACAAATCCATGTACATAAACGAATGTGTCTGTCTAGCACGACTCCACGCAATTTCAAAATCAATCACATTCTACGTGCAAAAACAACTCCAAACAACACGGCATATCTCACTGAAGTGGATTCATATATGTAGTGTGATTCTATCTTGATGATTATCAAAGATATTTGATACTCGATCATAATGATGATAAATATATATGGTTCAAATCATCATAGTTCCTATATGATTAAAGGCTACAATACAAAATCTTGACATCCGATTTGAGTTTATTCCCCTTGCAACTTTGAATGGTCATTGTAACTCTTTGTATGTAACTAACAACTGAGCCACGTTGAGTTATCTGTACCAGACTGTGTGCCTCATGTCACATTGTACAGATGTTGACATAAGATGGCTACATGATTAGGCAAATGCTCAAGTCCAGGTTGTGATGTTTTAAGGCACTTTGAAAATGGATATTGAAATATTCTCCTTTTCATTTACTGTCACAAGCTGTCAACATAGATACTACCTTCTTATTGCTATTTAACCTTTTACATTCTTTGAGGATTACGTGATTATAACCTGTGGTTGAAATACAATACAATGACAAATATGTGCTTATAGATGCAATAAAAATCATCTCTTTTAGAATTCAAAAAAAGGTCCAGGTTGTGATTGTAACGCCATCCCCTATTCGTGACACCTTCTTTTGGCATTGCTGAACCATCACTGCGCATCATCACACAACATTGCCCACTTTGTAAAGGACGGAACGATAATTGACACATCAAATATTGCCTGAAGCTTTTCAAGATGTGTAAGGTTTGTGACCCATGCACGTGTCCATCGTTTCCTTCGTTACTACATTGTGAATACATCTACCTTTATTGCATTGCTTCCATCTTAAATTCCAGTCATAATCGGTGTAATCAGAGCTCATATATAACACCAATAACATTATAACACATATAACAAGGTTTCCAAATGGTTTGGGAAGAAGGCCTGAACACTATCTGAAGCTATTGTAAAGACATCTTGTACCCTTCCTTGTCTATAACGATCACGTCTTGATATGAATACAAATGGTACAAGATGTGTACTTTCTTCATAAGGTCAGGTTTCTGATGTAGGGTATCACGGGGAAAATATGTTTTAAATGTGTAATCATACATAAAATAGAAAATGATAAATGTAGTTTCATATTGTCTGACTTTTATTATATGCACTATCAATAAGTTTAAAACAATTAATTATTTTTACAAAATAGTACTTTTGGTCAGTTTTGCTAAGCTTTGTGAACAAAAATACATAATGCTTTTCCGTATTCCCGATACAACAGTGAAGAGATTGATGTTATAGCTTACAATTGGTAACATTATGATAAACTTGTTTTAACATTTTAAATAAGTAGTTTTCTCAAACCAAAACATAGTGTGAGTGATTGTCTCTAGGCCAAATTGAATAATGTCCAGGACGCAGATTTAACATGGAAATGCTTATTGCACATGAGTAACAAGGTCACATTAAAGAAGAAAAGAGGAGTTAATAAGGTTGCCAAAGGGCACACAACCTTCTTGTCATAAACTTTCTGTGATTATCATGTGTTAGTTCGAACACAATGCTTCATATAATATGAACAGGTAGGTAAAGTATTTCACCAGTGATCAAAACCTATGTACCTACCCTAGAAGAATTTTTTCTTAAATGGAAATGCTATAGGCGTCAATATTATGATAAAAAATGCTCATAAGATCTAAACAGTAAGTATATATTACTCATCTATGATGATTCAACTTTCAACACTATAGGCTATATACTATCGAACTAGGCTTAGTCATAATATCGAGGTTTAATGTATTTGATTAATACATGTTAGTAATGTTTATTTATCAGATTTTCACAATCAAATAAAAGTATAGAAGTTTATGGTGAACGTCCTTCAAAACAGAAATGGCAGTTCATAGATAAGGAACTAGACATGGAAAACAATACTACTAAGGAAGATTACCGTGAAACATAAGCATGGTTTGTGTAAGATCCACATGTAAAAATAACATCGATGCATAAATATGGTCTAGCACAGTTGAAAATTTCTATATGAAAATGTTATATTTTCAGGAAATATATTAATTGAATTTGTTTGGTTGTCAGATGCAAGTAGTATTTAACTTATTTTGGGTTATTACTTCAATGGAAAATATACGCTTATTGAAGCTAGGATAAGTGTGACAATGGCTAACCCTTTCCTGATATATTCGTATGCAAGTACATGTCACAAGGTACACCTTGAGGATATTGAAAAGCAAAAGTGTGTTGTGGAGACACTACAACATACTTAGTTTGTGAAAGGCGTTTGTGCTGAAAAGGCAGTTCTGTCTTTTGTGCTAACATTCTAATGTCATGAATAATTAAGTGGGGAACAGCCAGCGTTTGTACTTCATGCACTGCATATCCAAGCTGTATGTAAATATATGCTATAGAATCAAGCTTCCATGCATATGATGGCTCATATATATAACACCCATGACAACATTACAAATAGAACAAGGTTTCCAAATGGTTTAGGAAGAAGGCCTGAACAATATGTGAAGCCATTGTAAAGACATCTTGTAGCCTTCCTCGTCTATAACGATCACGGTTTGATATGAATACAAATGGTACAAGATGTGTGTTTCTTCATTTGGTCAGTTTTCTGATGTAGGGTATCACGGGGAAAATATGTTTTAAATGTGTAATCGTACATCAGATAGAAAATGATAAATGTAGTTTTATATTATCTGACCTTTGTTATGTGCACTATCAAAAAGTTTAAAACAATTAATCATTTTTACAAACATGTACTTTTGGTCAGTTCTGCTAAGCTTTTTGAACCAAAACACATATTACTAATTTCATTTCCGATACTACAGTAAAGACATTGATGTTATAGCTTGCAATTGTCAATATTATAATCAACTTTTCTTTTTGAATGAATAGTTTTCTCAAACCAAAGAAAAATGTGAGTGAATGTCTCCAAGCCACGCTGAAGAATGTCCAGGACGCAGATTCACACGGAAATGCTTAGTGGTTGTCACAAGGTGACACTTTCTGTGATTATCATGCGTTATCTGGAACACCATGCTTTATGATATTAACGGGTAGGTAAGGTATTTCACTAGTGATCAAGACGTATGTACCTACTCTAGGAGAGTTTTAAAAAATGGAAAATAATAGGCGTCAATATTATAATAAAACAAATCTCATACGATCTAAACAGTAATTATGTCTTACTCGTCTGTGATGACTCAACTTTCAAGACTATAGGCTACATAATTAAGAACTAAGCTTAGTCATAATATCGAGGGTTAAAAGTAGTTGATCAATGCATGTTAGTAATGCTTATTTATCAGATTTTCACAATCAAATAAAAGTATAGAAGTTTAAGGTGAACGTCCTTTAAAACAAAAATGGCAATTCATAGGAACTAGACATAGAATACAGTATTATAAGTACTAAGAAAGATTATCGTGAAACATACATATACGCATTGTTTGTGTAAGATCCACATGTAAAAAGAACATCGATGAATGAATATGGTCTAGCACAGTTGAACATTTTTGGTTAAAAATGTTATATTTTCAGGAAATATATTACTTGAAATTGTTTGGTTGTCAGATGCAATTATCATTCAACTTATTTTGGGTTACTACTTCAATGGAAAATATACGCTTATTAAAGCTAGGATAAGTGTGACATGGCTAACCCTTTCTTGACATATTTGTATGCAAGTACATGTCACCAGGTACAAATTGAGGATATTGAAAGGCAAAAGTTTGTTGTGGAGACACAACAACATACTGAGTTTGCGAAAGGCGTTTGTGCTGAATAGCCAGATCTGTCTTTTGTGCTAACATTCTGAGGTCATGTATAATTAAGTGGGGAAGATCCAGCTTCTGTACCTCATGGACTGCATCTCCAAGCTGTATGTAAATATATGCTATAGAATCAAGCTGCCATGCATATGATGGCTTTTGAAGTAAACTGTACTAGGGGGAAACACTACTTGAACGTGTCTGGTGGCATAGCGATTTTTCACAAGGGACTTTCATTGTGAAGGACAGAGAGAATATCAAATAAGAAGAGTACAAATGTTAAGCAAATGAAAATTTACTAAAATCAGATAAGAATTTAGGAATCGAAAATTTTCGATGGTAGAAAAAATAGCAGCAGCTATTAAGATTCGGTATGGCATAATATTGTGTTGTCATAGAGTGGATTGCGAGGATGGACGACATACAAAGCGAGCAACATCTATTGACTAAGCATCGCGTCATTATAATCCTTTCGGCACTCGTGCAGTGGCGGCACATGTTTAATACTGGCGTGTGCATTCCTTTGATGTAGCAGTTTTTTTCCGGGAATTTTATAAAGCCAAAATACCAACTGCCTATCAATTGAAAGTGAGTATACACTCGAAAAGGTTGAAAACACGCTGTCAGTCTGCAGGGGAATATTTTTTTTATTGAGGCAAGGGTTTAAAAAGGGACTAGAAATGGAGGAAAGTGACCACTCACAAGATCTGTTTGAATATCAAATCAAGACAGAAGGGTGACAATTTGAATATTGATAATTGCTAGTAGTAGTAGTAGTAGTAGTAGTAGTAGTAGTAGTAGTAGTAGTAGTAGTAGTAGTAGTAGTAGTAGTAGTAGTAGTAATATATTAATATCATTATTATTATTATTGTTATTATTATTATTATTATTATTATTATTATTATTATTATTATTATTATTATTATTATTATTGATATTATTAATATTATTATTATTGTTATCATTATTATTATTATCATTATAAATCTCTTTTTAAAGTGAGATGCAAAAACTATTTCATGTCAGTCCTCCATAAGTCATAAAAAAGAAATTCATCAATTTCAGTCCGAACGTTTGTATTATAATACACTAGATGCAACCCATGCATAGCACAGGCTTATACAAGGCATCTAAGTTTTATGAGATAAGATAAGCTAACATAAGCACCCAGGGAAGAGTTCTTTATGATATTTCCAAAGATGTGCCGGTGTTCTGGCTGGACAAACAGCACGGTAACCTAAGTGCCAAAAGAATGAGATTTATTTAGTTTTTATTCGATGATTTCCCCTGAATTCGGGACCCACAATTACGGTTTTAATGTATTTGAAAAGAATATATTAACGCTTTTCTAAATTTTAATGTCTTAGACCCAGGTAATAATTGAGAAATCATCGTATGAAAACTGACATATTTTGCGGAGAATCTCGGGAAATCAAAACGTCTACTTAATGCGTATTTATTCAGTAATTTCTCCCCGATTACTTGGCCTATAATTATGATTTTAACATATTTAAAAAGACCATATTACGGTCTTTTTTAGATATGCACAATTTGTTGTCTAAAGCCCAGTAATCACAGAGTAATAACCAATAAATAAATGGAATGGGTTTAAATTAAGGTTACTGTGTAGGTAATGTAAAGTAACATTGCCCCTTACGGAAATGTGACGCGCGTGAAATGAACTTGTGCAAAGGGCCATACAGGAACCTGCCCATACCGGACGGTATTTGGACTTTATTACGGGATCGTACAGAAAAAACATCTAGCGGCCGTTCTGAATACTAATGTTTTTGTATGCTTGTTTTAAATACTTTAGATAATAATCAAGTACAAAATACCAACGAAAAGATCAACAGAATAGAATCTTTATTTTGAAAACATTATTCCTTTTGCACTGATATTCACCAAGCATTAGATTGGGATGCCTGTAACTAGTAGAACAAATATATTAGGTTTCAGTGTATAAGAAGCATCCGGCTCATGTCAGTCACTGATCTCATGGACTCAATGAGGCAGAGGGCATCATCCAATTTTAATGACCAGTCACATGGAACAAACGAGTGATAATTGGACAATCATTGGCCAATCCGAAGGCGGTAATAATACATGTGGCTGCATTGTGACCTCTGATCGAAACCTGCAGCATACTAAAAAATGGCGGAAATACCAAAGGAATGATTTCTGGAAGCAATCAGCAGCAGAAGGCTCTAGGAGCGGAAATTCATAAAATATAAGTATTAGAATCAAATGTTGAAAGTAGTGTTACTTGGCCCTAATAGCCATGTTCCGGAACCTGCCAATACGGACACGTATAAAGTGAAAAATGTTGGCTTATAACTTAAGTTGGTAGGTCTTACTGAAGTGAGACCGAGTGTGTGTGAGGGGGAGGGGAGTAAATGAGAGACACAATGTCTATAAGGTTGTGTTTATTATGTTTACTTTTCTTTTTTGACAAAGAAACATATTTACAAGTAACACCATTTTTGACAAGGTAAGGTGATCATGGCATGTGGAATAAAATACAAATCAAACATGCCATATCCAATTTGATTTTTCTTTCATATTTTTCTTTCATGAAACAACATGTATGACATAGACAGAACATATGTAGATAATCATAAAACAGTGCGGTACTTCAAAGATTTACAGATGACACAACAGAATAGTAATACATTCTTTGCCAATTGGAGACTAGAACTTTGATACATATTGATTCTAATGTCGATGAAAGGGTTCACCTTTCCTAATTTTGACAGACTTTGAAATCATTCAAATTTTGCCCGTGGGCTTGGCATACATTTTCCCTATCTCGCTTTTAAACGCTCTGCATGTAAAATAGTTTTTAAATCATATTCATCATTTTCTTATGTAAATTTTAAGACAATTTATACGAAATTGAGATCCGCAAGATCGTTTCATGTATAAAACTATCTTCGTATTAATAATATCCATGTTTATTTTATTCTGAATTCTGAGTCTGAAATTTTTCCTGAATACCGTTTTTTCTTTCTTTCTCTGAAATTTTTATTGTTGCCTCCACATTTTATTCTTGGCCATATTTCGACAGTTTACATTTCTTATTCTGTTTGCGTTGTTTTTTGCAATAATCACTGATTTTTATTAACCAATTACTCAGATGATTAGATCCCAAACTGCGGACACGGGTGGCGCGTTGTTCATTTTGGGCGGCAGATGGCGAGTCCTTCTCATGGAGAATGTTGTGAGGTCCTGCTCTGGGCGCTGGTTCCACATCGCGTTTTGAATCTGAGGTGTATGGAATGAGATCAAGGGTTGTGGGTTTAATTCGAGAAAATAGGATCATTTTGAAAGTTTTACATATGTTAAAGCGTACACCATACCCTCTTTCGCATACTTAGATAAGCTGTGGCTGTCCGATAAATCACCAGGCTTATCACTCAAGTTTGAACACAAACAGGAAACGTTTTATAGTCAAATCTTTATATAAAATTTTTACAAACGTATGGCCGCATACAATTTACTTTTTAAATATCGACTAGTAACGGATTTGTACAAAATTTGGCATAGTAATAGCTAGGATGATTACGCCGGGAGGACTAACACACCTTTTCAAATTCTAAAATTGATTTGCCATCTAAAAGTAGAAAAATACAACTTTTCTCATTCTCGAGAAAAAGGTCATGAAGAAATACCCTTCCCTCCGTATTGATCTTTACCCCACATCTATGAAAATTGATGAGTATTAGTTGGCAACTCAATTTCAATTGAAACTGATGTAACTTTGCTGTGCGTTCTAGTTTGCTTGGTTTCCTTGCTCGTAACGTTATGCTTTCATTTGAAATTGATGTTCTACATACGTTTATATTTCTTTTTCCGTTGCCTATAAATTACGTGTTTGTAAGTATGATTCGGACGATATGCAGTCAGTACAGATGTGGCTTGCACACTCTTGTCACGTGAAAAGCTACTGTGTCCCATCTCATTCTCAATAATTATAAAGAAATCTTCCGAGTTTTAAACACTTACTCATGCAAAACAGGCGCCCATTAGTCCACGTGGCAGATAACTACACTTGCATTATGTTCTTCGACTTTCCTCAGTTAGTATTAATTTTAGTACATTTTATTGACCGAGTCTCAGAACACGAAAATACATATACATGGACTGAATCACTAATACAGAACAAAAACTGAAGGAAAATACGCGAAATTATATAACTCCAGGAAAACGTTGTAATCAAACTAACAATCGGATACAAACAAAGAAAAGGAAAAAGTACTAGACTCCTATCCTTCAGTATTTTTCAGATACATATTATAAATCGATTCTCCCTTAATACACTTGATATTGGCCATGTTTTAGAAGGCTAGAAGGGGAGTAAGGTCGCCTAATAACCAGCAAAGTACTTCATTTTGTTTATTTCAAATTATCCAACTGTCTGGGAGACTTTCAAAGATCATTGTACACACGTTATCTTGACAATTAGGACATTGCATCAAAAGCTGCCATATAATAATATAAAGTCGACACCAGCTATAATAACTGAGACCGAGAGACCTATCTGTGAGCACATGGCCATCACACTTAACACGCCTTGCGTGGCAAATAATATCGAAACTCATCTATTTAAGTCCATAGAGGGTTAACCCCAGAAATGTGCCACCAGGGGGAGGTACCTTGTTCCTTACATAGTTCCTAACAGAGTGCTACACAGAAGATTTCGTACACACCATACCAATTAAAGAGGAATAATTGCCAGTGGCCTTCCAGATGCTTGATATTCATATAGTGCATTCCACACGTCACTGCCAACATTCTCACATTTCCACCTACCATGGTCTGCACATCTTGCCTCGCATTGTTCCTGGGTTTTAAAGTTGTTAGCATTTCCGCCGCAGCCTCCGTAAGTAAATGTTTTGCATTGGTCTGATGCCATGTGATAGTACCAGCGTTGTGTGTTATCCATGCAGCTTCCCCGCACGGGTCCCTCGTAACAATTCACGTCATCACCCCACACACCTGTAACGGTAAACAAACAAAATAGCATAGCTCACACTTCTGCAGATATCACCAAACCCTACGCTACAATGTACGTCATCGCCCGTCACACCTGTAACGGTAAACAAACAAAATGGCCTCACACTTCTACAGATATTAAATAACTCTATTCTTCAATTTACGTCATCAACCCTCACACCTGTAAATGATAAACAAACACAATAGCATATCTCACACTTCTAAAGATATCACCAAACTCTATTCTTCAATTCACGTCATCGCCCGTCACACCTGTATAGGTAAATAAAACATAATAGCCTCACACTTCTACAGATATATCTAAACCCTATTTTTCAATTCACGTCATCGCCTTTCAGACCTGTATGGTAAACAAACAAAATAGCCTCACACTTCTGCAGATATCACCAAACTCTTTTCTTCAATTCACGTCATCACCCTTCAGACCTGTATGGTAAACAAACAAAATAGCCTCACACTTCTACAGATATCACCAAACTCTATTCTTCAATTCACATCATCGCCTCTCACACCTGTATGAGTAAAAAGCAGCCTCACACTTCTACAGATATCACCAAACTCTATTCTTCAATTCACGTCATCACCTTTTAGACCTGTATGGTAAACAAACAAAACAGCCTCACACTTCTACAGATATCACCAAACGCTATTCTTCAATTCACGTCATCACCTTTTAGACCTGTATGGTAAACAAACAAAACAGCCTCACACTTCTACAGATATCACCAAACTCTATTCTTCAATTCACGTCATCACCTTTTAGACCTGTATGGTAAACAAACAAAACAGCCTCACAGTTCTACAGATATCACCAAACTCTATTCTTCAATTCACGTCATCACCCCTCACACCTGTATAGGTAAACAAACAAAATAGCCTCACACTTCTACAGATATATCCAAACTCATCCAAAAATGAGAAATTAGGGAAAATTGTCACACAGAATAATTAGCCATTCTACAGTAATCACAAATCAACCCAAATCAGCTACCTTAATTCGGCAATACTAGCAAGGTTTGTTCCGGTAACAACTACCTTCAGGGTTATCGTTACACATCCTTTACCTTTTTGTACGTGTATTATGGTGATTGAACGTCAGAGGTCTTTTGTATCAATATGAAAGTTTGTTTATGCATAGTAATGCAGATGAAAGATGCAACATTACAGTGCAGCTCAACCTAAACCAATCCAATATAATACAATACAACATGATATAATACAATGCAACACAATACAATATGAAATACTGTAAATCACTTAAATATGGCGTAAACATTATATAGCGTAATTACAGTACTGCCCTGGATAGCGTGATCTAAGTAAAGCGGTTAACGGGAAGAGCAGCTGCAATTTCAATAAGAACTTGATAAAGACTGGGATTTTACAATAGCGCATATGGGCAGAGTGCTATTATCGCTATCGTATTGTTCCCGCTATACTTAAGTGATTTACAGTAATGCAATGCAGGTTGAAGTCATGTCTTACTTGCCAGTGTGATAAGTAGTGCAAAAGACACTAAAGGAAGGTGCCACGCCATCTCTCAAACTGATTTCTGGTCGAATGTTCCACTGGTGTTCCTACCCCACCCGGTGTGTCTCTCTCAGACAGACAACAGGCTTAATATACCCTATTCATCACCCACCCACACAATACATACACTCTCCTTACGTAATATCCGGGCGGAGGCAACATAAACCATTTCTCTGGGAACATGGATATCAAACAGACTAACGACCAAAACACAAAACAAAAACACATTTAAGGAAATATCCGTAAGGCTCTTTTGCCGATACGTTACGAGAATTCGCCGACTCTGACAGTGCTAATTGGGTTGGACCTGTCGCACATATCAAGAGCAGTTTGCGACAATGCGACTGTGATGGACACTGGTGCCCGGGCACTGGTGAAATTTAATGATTTCGGTCGCCATATTTATCTGCAGTTTGAAGGGTTATTTTTTGTAAATAGCTATGGAGCAACATAGCATTTTAGGTTTCTTCAGTTGCACTATCTATCAGATACCATTTCCCAACAGATAAAAAGTGTAAATCAGTTACTTTTATCTGACATATTGATAACTATCCAGGCATTTGATAATGGCATTTTACTGCCCACTTGCATTGCCAAATGCCTCTCATTGCTCAGATAACTGACTCCCTCACTCTAAATCTATACCTGCGTGCGTTTTAATCGTTTAGTGTCACTCTGAAACGCCCAAGTCATATCACAAGGAAGAGACATACGTATATCTGCTTTTGCTGTAGCATAACCATGCATGCATGTATGCTTTAAGAAAATAAAATCCATGTAAAAGAAAGCTTGGCCCGTGAAACTAACATACCTTTACAGTGCTCTAATATGAAGATAATTGGCTGTCAGAATGTTGTGCTCGATTCACGGTTCATTTTGCTATATCACATGACTGGACATACAATGAACGTACACAGAACGTTTAATGTAAGAATCAAACGTTTTTTGTACGTACATTTAATGGCTAGCGCCCACCACATGCTCTGTCTCTTCGTATCTACTAGTATCTCTTTCGGTCGACCGTTTCGACCTCTTGTGTGTAATACAACTCGGTGTATAATTTTTTGTTCTGTATTGAGTTTTTTATTTTGTTTATTTGTTGTATATTTTGTGTTAGCCTGATGTAACTTATTTGTTAAAGCATGAGTAAATTGACGACTTCATAATCTATATGATTACAACGAATAAACGTACAATACACTACAATTCAGTCAAACTTTAACAATTGGGTAATGGGTTTTGGCCAATAATGCTCATAATTAGGCATTAGAATTCCAATTTGAACTTGCAAGTGTTAAGAGTATGTTATGAATTTTCATCTTCAGAAAATGCTGAACTAAAAGTTAGTGCTCCATAGAACATTTGTTGAAAAGATGTCATTTTAGGCTTATGTTTCGTAAACATCATAAAACAATTGGATATTGTGATTTTTTCGTATTGCGAAAATAAAAGTATGTCTCATTTATATTATCCCAAGGAATATATAATATTATTTCAGTTTGATAAGGGGCACCATTGTTCAGAGGGTGAACAGTGGCCAACTTAATACTGTAAATCCAGTTTAATCACAAATGCCTTTAATGAACATGTATTTACCTATCAGACGTGGCGGCCATAGATTAATATTAGGAATATTCTGGAAAGCATCAGACCAGCAAAGTTCTGATATTGACAGGCACATCATACGTCCGCTATGTGTGTGGGAGACGATGACAAATAAAACAATTATTACACCCTGATTGTGGAATTGAGGGGGTAAATTGTTATTGATACTGACAAGTGCTCTGTTGCTGACTTCATTTATCGAGAGCTGAGATGAAAGCAGACATAAACTAGTGTATACCCATTGTATAGTGCCATCTTGACTCTCGGTGGAAAATCTTGGTGTTGGTATTTCTCAGAATTAATCTGCTAGTCAGATTGCCAATACCTCTTTTTGAGCGAAAGATGCTTGGGATAATTCTGACCTACTTCTATCACTATGACATCCCTCCTCCACTACACAAAGATAAGATAAACAGGTTTCTAAGAAAACATAAATAAATGGAATGGAATTCAAAAGAAGGGGAGGTTAGAATTGGAATTGTATAATTTGCTTTCAGTTAGCTGAGGAAGGTTATCACTGATGATTATTAGAATATCTTGCAATCAATTCAAACTTCCTTAATGAACACTATATTGTAAAATCGAATTAGTGTGGTTGAGGGACAGGTAATATTAGTTTCTGAATCTCTAGATTGTATTCTAATAGAAACGACACGCGATTTGATTGTTTTAAGAAACCAGTATTTAATGTGTACCGTAAGTGTAAAGACTTTTTTTCATTTTGATGTAGTCAGCTTAAACTGTGCCGCCTGTTTTTTTATTAACATAAACATATAATAGATATCTTTGGTTAAGAGGACACATATCACAAGAGTAGTGTATATAGATAGAACAAATAAATTAGTGTCACACAACTTGCATCTTACTAAGTTTCTGAATTTCATGCCAAATGGGAGGCCATAATCCTCTTAAGGATTTTAGTCTACCTGATGCCCTGGCAATGAAGTATTCAGTGTCAAACTGATATGATAGTTTGGCGTTAACTTGTGTTAACATGACTTTCACTTTTTTACCTTTGATTTTGAAAATTGTCATTTTTGTAGTAAGGAGTATCCTATTAAAGATTGAGAGTCACTTAGATATGTGAAATTATAGCCAAACAAATTATAACAGTCTATCAATTCTTCCCAGATACAGACGGCGATATCTCATTCACAAAAATTATGTAACAAACTTTCTTCTTCCAAATCACAGTAATCACACACATCTGAAGTGTTAATACCATACTGACATAGCTTTTTATTTGTTGGAAGTATTCTATGGATTACTTTATGTTGAAAGACTTTCATCCAGCCGTCAAAACTTATTGCAAAGGGAATTTTGAAGACTTTTTGCCAGAAGGGTAGTTCTTGCGAAATAGCAATGTCCCTAGTCCAGGAATTTATTGGGGTAGGTGTCCAATCATTGCTTTTTGCATTAATATTTAATTGATTTTTTTATTTCTGTGTCTGATAAGTTTAATGATACAAATGGTTGGCACCATGTATCTTCGGTATTTAAATTCTAAGTCATTCTTTCCTATAGACCAATCTTGCGTAGTCCAAAAGGTTTAAGGCAATATGAAAGTCATTAAGGATCTCCTCTTTTCTTATAATGTCATTATCTGAATTGATAAGATCCTTAACCACTCTTATCCCGCAAAATCCCACTTCTTTATATATTCTATACCTGTTATGTATCAGGATTGAACCACAATGGTTCATTTAGTGAGGATTCTTTAAGGATATTTTTGTCATATATAGTCTTAAACATCAAGATAGCATTTATAAATGATCGCCAAAATGGGTTTTTGATTTTTGCCAATAAAAATCCTAGGTAGTCTTGCCCCCGTATTGCGGTATTTTATCAATTCCATAGTTTTAAGGCATTGTCATCCACCCCCTTCTATTGCAAGTATTTGTTTCAACCATTTGGATTTAAGAGTAATTTCAAAGTGTTCTAAGTTAATTATTTTAAGGCCGCCATTTTAAGTGTTTAGAGTTAACTATGGAACTAATGAAACTGAACAACAGACATCAATAGTTGTTTTTCATACCTGATATGATGTGGTTATTGCAGACACACACACACACACACACACACACACACACACACACACACACACACACTGCTATCATCCACATACGTTGCATTTTAGGTTGATGCCATTCTCTGCTGGTTACCGAGTTTGCCCTGGAGAAGTAATTACAAGGAAAAGGCTGTTTCTGATCATCACCTATCTGCTCCAGAAGTTCACATTCTTGTCACCTGAAGGCGAAGAGACTCCAAGCTGTGGATATCTTAATGGCGTTGCTCTTACTCCTGAGAACTACAACATGAGGACTGTGCTTCTTAACACCGTTTAACTGTATTCGATGAATACCACTTACAATAGTTGCATGAAGCAACAATCACGTAGAATGTCAATTAAAATCAGAGATAGCATACATTGACCAAAGATTAATTGCTTAAAATTACGGTGATTTCAACTTGTCGCAAAATCGTCATTTTGTAACAGGTTTAAAAGAGTAGTAAAAGGCAATTAGTATGATTTGTGAAGTTTAAACATTGTAAACTACATTAGAATTGAGTCTTGGAAGGGCGAGTAATTCATTTTTATTGGGAACATTTAAATTTTCCCGCTACTAAAGATGGCATGAAGATTACTAAGATTCAATCTTTTGCAAAATGTTCATTTCGCCACAGATTTAAAAGCGAATTTGAAGTAATGTAGAAGGAATTGTGACGGTTCTAAAGATCCAAACTGCATTAGATTTTACCCACGGATAGGCGAGTAATTTACAAAGCAGTATGCAAAACATGAAAAGATATGGCCTCAAAATGTATTGCATGCAGATGGCACTACTAACTCCAAGAATTTACTGAAACTTGCGTCCGCATGGCCGGATGTGCCAAAATGGTACATCCGTCTACGCACGTGGGACCACATTGTCGGTCCATCAAAACATTTCTGGTATATAAACAGATTGGATATATTCATTGTATATGCATTGCATCTACATTGAAGTTAACTTAGATTTTCCTTAGGCATACGTACACACACTCGCTATATGAATATTTAAATATTTTCTCATTCACACTTGGCCCATCGTATAAGACTAATTATCCTGTTTTATATTCTGAGATTTTATTTGTAAGATATCGTATATTCTTTTTTATGGTTTCCAGGGTAAAATTTGATATAAAGTTCAAGTTTTTCTGTTGAGAGCTGAAAGTGCTAGTTGATTGTAAAGACCAACGGTATTGTGGTTTAGGATGCTAAGGAAAAAAACAAAATAAAAATGCCACATACAAAGAAATGAGTTAGTAATTCGAAAGACCCAGATATAGCACATACAGTATGGGTATTTCAGATAAGGTTATTACAATCTCACTCATGCCATGAAGATTATTTTAATGTTAGGCCCACCTTTTTTGATGGCAAAAAGTGACAGGCTAGTACCTATATCTCCGAAAAATATCATTTATTGAGATTCTATTTAAAAAAAGACTACTGTGACGACAAATGTCTCCAAACGGGTTGCTTATCATCTTGCAAGAAATTAAGCAGATAATTTGAGCTATTCAATTCACAATTTACACTTCAAAACAACTTTGGGATAGATAATATTGTCACAATTTTGGATTATTTTCCATCATTAAATCGAGGCCAAAGGCAATGTCCACATTCATGGATTTACGTAATGCATTAGGTAAACATATAACCACTCACAAAACAGAAAACCAGTGTACAAAAATAACGTCTTAAGGCAACGTTCGGGATTGTATAATCATTGTAGGCCAACATTTATTTCCTCGTCCAGTTACGGCTGCTTACGACTTATCCGCAACACGGCCGAAAGTATTACGTAAAATCGAAATTCGAAATTTGTGTCAGCACCCAAAGCGCCCAAATTGATGAATGAAATCAGATAATATTTTGTCCGAGGGAAAGTAACAAAACACATTGTATTCGAATTAGTAATTCATATTTCATTAAATGTACTGTATAACTGGTTAATTTGGCGTGGACTTATGTTGGCGTTTTAAAAAAAAAATGTTCCTGTATTTATGTGTAGACATGGGAACCAATGGCCACCGCCATTTTGTTTTCGGGAGCAATCAATATAGCTCCATAACTTGGCAGGAGTTTCCCCAGAATTGGACACGTAAATATGCGAATTATGATATGATACATTGGTAACGTATTCATAAGTTACCAATGTATCATATTACAATTATTTTGTGAAGTTATTGCATATATTTTCTTCGTTTCAGGCTCAGTCCAGACCGCTCAAATTCACACTATGTTGCCCTATATAGTTTACCACATGTGAGTTGGCAAAATTTAATTTGCAGTGTGAGCAATTTCATATATTTTTCAAAGTTTGTAACATTCTGATAACTATCAACATACACGTACATATATGTTGATAATTGATCAAATATTTACATCGGAACAGCTGTCTCCATTTCTTCATTGTACGATGGCGATAAAAGCAGTTGGCTGCCATTTTGATTTTCGTCTGATACAATAAATAACTCCATAACTTGGCAGGGGTTGTCTCAAAATTGGACATCTAAGCATGCAAATCATAATATGATAGCTTGGTAACGTATTCATAAGTTACTAAGGGTATTTTGTGGCTAAGACGTGACTAGTCAAATGTATGTGGTGGAGGAAACGGGAGTACCCAGTGAATACAACTGCCTAACCACAGGCAACTCTCCATGTGCAAGGGCCGCCGTAGTTATCAAACGTCTAGCTCTAAAGCTCAACTCACACTAGAGCATGAAGTCAACACTGTACACTGTACACGAAGGTGCTGACTTCCACATCGTGTTTGTTTCGCGAAAATATGATGTTTTGTAGCCACTCAACCATATACCTATTACGAAGCTAACAAGAGGACAACCAGAAGACAACCAGAAGATAACGCGATGCTAATGTGAGTGTAAATACCAGGATGGACGTAGTCACGTGATATACTGGTTAACTACCTGGGGGCTTCGCGACACTTCATGATACTTCGTGTTGGCTACATTTGGATAGGAAGTGAACACGGAGTAGCACGATGTCAACCAGTAGTCACCCAGTATTCCGCGAAGGGTACATGAAGTTAACATGAAGTTGACACGATGTATATCTAGGTCAAACTTTGTGTGGAGTTCGGGGAATTTATTTAACAACCAAAATATTTCAGCGCAGAAACGGAGTGAACAAGGTTTATCCCGAAGTGAACACGAAGTTTCAAGAAGTGTATGGATCCGTTTTATCACGAAGCCTACACAAACCTCCGAAAAGTTTACACGGAGTGAAAAACCCCAACTTTGTGTCCATTCAGTCGTGTAGACTTCATGGTATTGTGTGAGAAGGGCTTTAAGGTAACTTAATTTTTCTGGACTCCAAATTCTGCTTTCATTTGACCATTAAACCTATACACAGTATGTATTATCCAAAGGATCCTATGATGAGGACTATGTGAACATCAAAGATTTACGCTACAGTGCCGACATTTAATTCCCACACTAAACGAATAGGCAGTCTTGGCATAATGCACAACCTCAAGCCCGATCGCCACCCATATTTCTGGACAATCTAACGGGTCATATTTATATACTTGGCTTATTTCTTTTGACATGTTATCCATAGGTGTTTTTACAACCAGGCACTGGCAGACGTCCGGTTGACTGGCACAGGAATTAAATGTCTGTACTGTAACAGCACGGAGTAATGTAAAAAACTGAAGAAAAATAATAAACAAATGCACAAAGTGATTTCAGTTAGACCTTTTTTATTACCGATTGAGGAACACGAAATTTCTCTGATGAGGATAAATGATTGGTACAAATGAAAGGGCATCAAAATTGAAATATGACAAAACAGAAAATGCAATCGCCTCAGGAATGATACAATAGACAGTCAGCCTAACAAGTGGATACGCCTTGTACATCAGACATGTATCTTGACTCTTATCTGAATCCGTTTTAAATGATGTCACTATACAATTAAGAGGAATTTAGCTTGTTATTTGTTCAGCTTGTCATTGAAAGTTTTCATCATCTTCCTCCTTAATCATGTGAAGTGATTTTACATCCTTCTGTTATCCAAAGGGTCCAAAATAGTTTACTGTTTTTTAAGCAATATCCTAAACCTTTTTTAGAAATTACCTCACAATATTCTTTTCTAATTGCATATTTGGTAAAATACACAAGCAATACGTAAAATAAAGCTACTTAATAGGGTAAACACTTGGAATACCGTGGTAGCTCTTGATATAGTTAAGCATAAAGAAATAAAGATAATTACTAGTACACATATAGAGCATAGTTTACACAAGCAAAGGGGGTGGCATTGCTTGGAATTAGAAGCAAAAACAAGCAACAACTAAACTAGTATGAAACATTCTAGACTGCAAAGGTAATAAGAACAGAGAGTAGAAATGTCCAAAAACGAGCGTCAACATTACAATCTGAAACAGATTATGACAATGGCCAATACTCTTGGATACAAAAGCTTCCCTGGTAGTAAACCATGTAAAAATCATATCTCTATTATCGAGGCCCCTATGTTATTTTACATAACCTACATATATTTGGAGTTTCGTTTTCATCCGTTTTTCTGACAAGTCGTGACTAGCCACTTTTAAATGGTGGACGAAATTGGAGTACCTGGCGAAAAACACTACACAACCCCAGGTCACTGGCAACTTTTCCACATGCCAAGGGTCGGATTCGAACCCAGGCAGTGGTAAGAGACAGCTAGCAGTCCGTGGCAATGCCTTGGACCACACTACCCTGAGGGCAGGCCCATAACTTACATACAATTCGATGGATCACATGCACTCATTTGTCTATCTATGTCTTATCTTTTCGATTTCCAGATTCTCATGGGCCATTTTAGGACGAAGAGATTCTCTAACAAGCAAGCTGTAGGATGAAAAATAACATAGGGCATCGTGCTCATCTTACACGTATTAATAGACGAGGCTCTTTGATTTTTTTAAAAACATAACATGCAAATGTTACGCACTTCTGAAAAATACTAGACACAATTCTTGATGCCCTTCTAATATCTAAAGTACAATTTCTATCAGTTATTATTATTTTTGTTCAAATGAAGGTAATATTATCTCCCAAGTTAATATTGTTAAAGGTTTAGATGCACATCTTTAGACGAAATGATCATCCAAAACAGTAGAGAAGTGTATGCATTGATGTGATATGCCTCGATATAATGTTTCTTTGTTTGATAGCGCCAATGTCAAGTTTACAAACAGTGCGGAACTAGAGTATGTATCTAATGATACAGAGATTATTACCGAGCCAAATATGCACAGTTATTCATCCACCTAAAACACATAAATTTTGCAATTACAAATTGCAAAAAAAATCAAAGAAAAAAAGTCATGCATTTGTTCTGTATTTTAGTGACATGCATAGCTACTAATTAATCTTGTAGAGGGGTCGCCATTAATCATCTACCCAATGCTGTGATGATGTGCTTGATAAGTGGTCAACATTATCATGATATCTGTAATTGGTCATCACTAAGGGAATATTTCTACATCAAAATGGAATTGCCTAATATCGGATTTATTCTGAAAGGATTTTTGTACAATTAGCATCTAGTAGCAATATCTTTGGCATACCAGAATGCATAACTTGCAGTGGTAGATGTTAACCTCATTCTTGCAATGAAGTTGAATACTTTATGATGTCCTTTTAGATTTAGATGGCCTTTTTGCCTGTTGAGATAAATCTAAACCAACATGGAATGATCACTAGTGTATTATAGTACACCTTTTGCAGCCCTGTGGGTACAAATCTCATGACAGTGTTGATGAATATGCATGCAAGTTCAGATTGTGACAATTGTCATCGATATCATTATCTCTTTTTCTCAATTGAGGACGGAAAAGAAGTCATGCAGCAGATCCTACCAAGTCGAAGCGCATAGAGACATGGTTTTGCCAAGTCTTCGGCTGAATTCGCACATAGCGGGCAGTGAACGGAAATTGAAGCATGTTGGTGACTGTTCCAAAATTGTTGACGTTGCCAGGGAACACCTAAGAATGTAAAACCAACGAGTGTTTAATATACATAACTATTGATAACCATCTGGCGGCTGTAGTTACATTGTACTCTGGATCTGTAATGCTCTGCACGTGTGATACAATCACAAATGTAGTAATTCACCACAGACGTAACAAGCCCCAGATATTAAGTAAATTTACACAAATATAGTAAAAGATCAATCGCGAATCACGTAAGACATACATATGTAGTAAATACTTACCATAAATGTAGTAACTCCGCCAATTTTTACATTCCAACAAATATATTTACAAATTCTTACAAATATAGCAAGTCCCAAAAATGCAGTAACTATTTCAGGTATGATTGACCGTGTTAAAAAGAAATTGCATATAATATCTGTTTTGCAATGTCAGTATTAAGGCACACGTGTGTGTTTGTCTGCATGTATTGATATAGTGTGTGTGTGTGTCTGTGTATGTGTGTGTGTGTTTGTGGTTATCTTTCTCTTACAAGATTTGAAGACATTACTCAAACCCAAGGCATCTTACTTATGCTTTTGCATAGAGATACAACAACAATGTGATCACCCTGTCGCAAGAGGTCTGACTTTCATAATAGATACTGGATCATTATCCATGATTTTCATGAAGGTTTTCACATGTGCCTTTATGTTATATTGATTGCATGTTAAAGTTTCTAGTTAAATGTTTTAAAAGGTCATTGCGAAAAGGACGATAGAAGACATGGGAGGGGGTAGAGCTCCTCTTTTCATTCATGAATAGAAATAGTATGCTAAACCATTTTCAGAGCACCGCATTATCTGAGAAATATGGTAGAGGACATGCAAATGCTTCTATTACTATATAGGTGATACCCGAGGAATCAAAATCAGACATCGTTTATCTGATCAGGATATCAAAAATGTGTGTTTTGTTCATTCTTCGAACTAATTTTCAGGTGATTCATCTACTATGCCTGCTTTGAGAATATTTCAGATCGGCTTAAATCATGAATGGCTGGTGTGCAAACAATATACAGTATTTTTGATATCCGATTATGGACTAATTTTAATCATTGATTTAGTTGTTTTGAGATAAAAATGGTCCAAACCTAGTTTTTTTTCTTGTTCTTATTATCCGGGCACTTATACTACTTTACCATTCACATTTAGTGACATGTTTTGTTTGATGTGCACTGTCGAGTTGTAGGGATGTTCAGAAAACGGGACAAGTATTTTGATTAAGCTCGGATTTTAGTACATATGCTTTATAAATATTGGAAGATGACAGTTTGTAGTCCGCCTTGACCATTTCTTGAATTATCTACTACCATCACATTTTAATATGAAAAATATACTTATGTGAATGTGTATAGTATTTCTAGGACAGCTATTAAATCTCAATATAATTTCACCTTTGTTTTTGACAATTATGACTATGTCTGGTTTATTGATCACTTTTAATATATCAGTAATAACGATATGTCAGTAACACAAAAACGATATCTTAGTACAATTTTAGGAAAAAGGAAATCACATTTAGAATATATTGTTTTTTACTTAAATTAATAATTCAGATAAAAAGGTCCAACATCAGTGCTTGGTCATATTGTCAAACGCGATTACATATTTGGGTCTAATTTATCATTTATCCTATAATTCAGAGTAATGAGATATTCTGTTAAAAATCCCTGATTATAAGGGCGTCAGGCAATTAGTTTCTATTAATGAAGTTTTAAAATGAGACCAAATGTGGGTACGCCTTTGTTTTTTTAAATATTTGTAAAGCAGCTCTGCCACAATGTGGTCTTGTTTTAAATTATTACAAATTGCAAAAGAATGCTAAGGGTTCAAGCTTGTAGTGGTCAGGGATTGAGCCAAGATTAGGGAGGTTCCGCTAAGTTGGATACGCCTCCGCGAACGACTAAGCTTGTACGGAGCCGTAGTTATAAACGTGGTTATAAACATGAATCCGCTACGGCGAGACTATGGCTACGCCGTAGCAATTATCAAACACACATACAGCGCTTCAGCGCTGATCATCTGTGCCAAACGAAACTATTTTTATACTTTAAAGTTCAATTAGAAAACTGGCGTTAGTTAACATATTTAACTCAATGTTCCAATCGATGTTTTTTTGGATTATCAATTTCATATTCCATATTTATTCAAGTAGCGTCGCCGTTTAAGACTTACGTCTTACAGCGTGGTTAAGCCGGTTGATGAGAACGCGCTCGTCCCAGGCTACACGGTCAACCTGAACAGGCTAGCCTCAACGAATAACCCAAAAGTCGTGCTCTACGCATGCTGGCGCACATATTTCTCTGTAATGTAAATGATACGAGAGCCCTGATTTGTCCTTGTTCCCTCGTGACCTCAGATCAGAGACCCCTCGCATGTCCAGCCCTTCATTATAGAGCATATAGTGAAGGGTCTCTCATCTTAAATATACATTCTTTTCTTCATCTACGACTTTAGCCACGAATGTTGATCCATTACCTGGCTGGGGCAAATAGCCCTAAAATCGCGTTCTGTGCATGTTGGTGCCCAGCTCTCTAGGTAATGTAAACAATACGAGAGCGCTCATTGGTCTTTGTCACCAAGGAATGTCACACTGAGGCCAGATTCGATACCACTGGGATAGTCAGATCTTGACTAAATCACATATAGTAATTGGTTTCTCACTACATATCCTGAGAATGTGTCTGAAAAGACTCCTAAAGCTCCCCGAGAGCACTCCAGAATTCGTGATATACGCAGAAAGTGGACTAATGCCGGCTGAACAACAAATAACTAAGAAGAAACTTCTTTTCCTACACAGAATACTATGGATCTACCTAAATGCTGGAGTGATGAGATAAAAATAATCAAACAATGGTACAACCTTGAGAAGTACAGTGATGAAGAGATAGGACACCTTACTAAATACAGATGGAAACAAAACTCTGGAACAAACAATAAAAGCAAAGCTACAAACTGAGCTTGAAAGTATGAAGAAGGAGAAAATAAAAATAGCCAGTATTAAGACATTCGAAAGGAAAAAATATCTTATCGAATTAGAATCAGAAGATGCTAGAGCTGCCTTGAAAAGCAGGCGCATGATGCTTGACATAGCCAGTAATTACAAAAAATGGCAACACCAACCTAAACTGCCCCCTATGTGAGGAAGCTGAAGACACTCTAAGTCACATGACACACTGTTATGTAGGGAATACAGCCAACTAACAAGCAGCCTCTATACAGATGACCTATATAGCAGCGAAGCAGAAAATGTACTCAAAGCAACTCTAGCTGTCAAAGAACGAATGGAGCTACGAGCCCAGCTCCTGAATAACCAGTGAGCCTCCGGAAACTGGAGAAGGGAAACAAGAAAGAAAAATATCCATTCTTTTATTCATCTAAGCTTTAGCGCATATGGTAATTGGTCTCTTGCTACCTATCCAATATTTTATTCATCTAAGATATAACAATGTACAATTTTACCTTTCTCTACTATTGTTTATAAGGGTGAGTAAGAGTTTTACACAGGAGCCTTTGCCATCAAATCGTTGATATCCGTCTGATGTTTGATTGCCTGGGTGTGATGCTTGCCCTATTCAGTTTGTTCTGGACACGCCTGCTAGGAACAGAACCTTCCTTTTCTGTCCTAAATGTCTTGAATGCTGTCTCCATGACAGGTCTGGTGGTTTAATTCAGCGCCAGAAACGATCGAGGTAGGGCCGTTCCATGTAAAAGTGTGTCGGGAGAGGAACGGAAGATAATTAAAAACTCGACACCCCAACCCCCCCCCCCCCCCCCCCTCCTGCCAGAAATCATATGTAATCTAATGGGATAAATTAATTCAGAATTCGGCCCCTCCCCCCTTCCGTTCCTTATGCCCCCCCCCATTTTAAATGGAACAGCCAATACAAGGTTGAGGTTGCGCACGTGGCATCTACCACATTAGCTTTGAAGCCGCCGTTCGCCATGGTTAGACATTGCATGAAACAGTTGCAATAATCGGCCGTTGGTGGCTCTGGCTATGTTTTATGTCTTTTAATAGGCTTTTGATATATGTTTACTGCCCACGTCGTGAGGTTTTTAATACTTCGTACACTACCAAAATCAGAAATGTGTTACCCAAAGGTATTTAGCAATGGTGCTCAGCAAAGCTGTCTTTGACCTATGATAGGTAGGAGGCAGTCAACTGTAGCAGAACCTCCATGTGCCCCTCAGAAGGCATGATGTATATGATTTCCCGTGTACGTGTTGCTCGGCTTCACCTTGCAACACATTGGGTTTATTACATGAACCAAAGCTATCTTGCTGTCTTTCAGTCACATAACCAAAGGTAGGTACATCGCCTAATGTGTGCCATATTACCTTGTCCTGTCCAGTGCGTTCTCTGTACATCTGGATCTGCGAGGAATCATTGCCATGTGCAATAGTGTAAGATGCAACCCATTGACCGGTAGGGGATCGACCTCGCGTTGTTACACCAGTTATTCGTCTTTTGCCACCTGGAAAATGCAAAGAAAAAAATCAAAACGCACATTTGTTTATTAGCGTTCATATTCTTTCGCTATAAAATATGGGGTATACCTATACACAGTATGCCCAAATAGCGCAGAATAAATTCCACCACCCACTGTCTTTCACCACTGCCGTAGAATCAAACTTAATTATGTAAATGACTGAACTTAAGATACATACCTAAATTGACGGCGATCCATTGGTGTTCATCATTTCGTTTTGCGCACCACGCGCCATGGGCAGTCTGCGTATTGAGTCGAGAATTTCTGGGGTTGCAGGAATCGAGGTTATACACACTTGACGCCGAAATTGCTCTATCTGGAACCTTATATCTGACCCCACTCACCAGGTACTCATCACCGGTATCCACTAACTTAAAGAGAACAAAAACAGAAAATCACCATGTAGCACTCGGTTAAGTTTTTGTTGTTTTTGTTTGTATGTTTTGGCATTTGATCAAATTCAGAACTCACTTTCCATCAAGGATTATCCTTATGCGTAGACCCGGTACGGTGCCATATAAAAGATAATCGCTTAATTGCAGTAACTTAGAAGCCAACTTCACTGAGCTACCAGTAGTCGATCGGCAGGTCAGGCATGCAGAACCATGTTGATCATCTGTTGGAGGCCAGGATATCAACAATGATGTCAAAAGTATCCAAACGACAATATCAAGTGTAACTCTTAAGGATTAATGTTTAAAAATACTAATATCAATACTAATATTAAAAGCATAAAGTGAAAGTAAATCCGGTGCCGGGTCCTCAGTATTGAAATAGTGAGAAAAAAAGTGTAACCTATTTTATCTTACTACTGCAACAATGGGTCACTATAGATTGTTAAACATATCTATACTATCACAACCTCTATTGCATCACAGTTTCTTCGTGGGAATGGCAAAGGTGATTCTGGTAAGATTGGCAATCCGGCCAGTAGAGACTATGATCTGAGACTCTACCAAGGTATGGTAAATATCATTATGGTAGGATCGTGTTAGATCATATCGCAACAAAATAAAAGGAAAGAAGGAATTGGGTTTTAAGTCGCTTTCAACCGCTTAGGTCATATTGCGACGAGATAGAACCTGGAACCGGGAAGAAATTCTCTACTTTTCACGAAAAGTTCCAAAGGATCTTTCAGTTGCAGAAGAACCATAGACAGTCCTCCACAACGCCGTACATTTATATAGTTGCAGAAGGGCTGTTTACAGTCCTCGGCAATGACGCACATTTATATATCCAGCAGGCAAAGAAGATTTGTATGTATGAACTAAGCCATTTGCCCATTTGTTAAACTCACCATCTGGATGTATTTTGCATGGGGTTTCCTGGCGGTCGCGTAATGATCTATTTCCCGCAGGGTATTGTGAAGGACGCAAAGATGATCGTCTTCGTCATATGTCCAAGCCTCGCAAGATGGAACTGATAGGCATTTAGCGGCACACCTAATGACAGCCATGCTCTCTACCTCAGAATGTCCATCAGGCCGAGAACTACTTGAGAAACTCCTTGAGAAAGTTGTCATCTTCACCTGTAAGGGTAATATATGTATGTTCAAATTTTGTGAAAGGCTAGCTATATCTTATCTGCATTGTGCCATCTCTAGATTCAGATGATGAGAATTACACATTTTCAAGAATTTAAGTGTAGGCTATACAATGTTAAATACGAGGGAAAGCAGACATCATTACGCTAAATATCTAAATACTCCAACTACAGAGATAGGTATCTTATCAAATTACCAATACATGGTTAAGGTCATATAATCTATAAAAATATAATGTTTCAATGAAAGATATATGCTAAAGGTATGGAAAATGTTCAATTAAAAAAAATGAGACAAGGATTAACTGAGAAAATTACTAAATGATATTTTCAAAAGTTCTTAAAACGTGCTACCAAACGCTAACTTTTTGTTAAGTGAAGCTCCCAATTGTAGTGCAAGTTGTAGAACACGAATGATTACAGCTGATTGCAACCAAGAATTTTCGCTATCAAACTGGTATCAAACTTCTATTCCTAGGTCATTGTACTTAAACTTAGAAATAATAAAACAACCAATAAGATATATCAATAGCCCTTACAAAACATGTGTTCCTTACATAGAATACACCAGTGAGGTAACCTATTTTATTTTCTAAGCATATGTTGAGGTCCGAGTGGGAAAATTTCGATTTCGACTTCACATGTTAGCATAGGAAAATAATACCTATATCATGGAAAAATTGTATTGATAACAATACTTCTCATGCTCAATTTTATAAAAAAAAAAAGGAAAAATCTTCCAATCTAATGCCCATGACTGGACCTTTGTGCTCCAGTTGTCTATTGTATTCACCTCATAACTTCTGATTTTGCCACATAGTAACCATTGATCTAGAATGATACAAAGCCATCCCAAAATAGGTACATTGGTTATGTATGTTAACAAAATCTTGAAAAACTATCATAACATCAAAATAACCCCTTTTAACCCCTTTAAAAAACTTAAAAATGAATTCCTTAAATTTAGAAATAGTCATAGAAATGAGGGCATATCATATTATCGATAAATAAATTCCATAGCAATGCTCAAAAGTAAAATTTTCTCATAGATTACCTAAGACACTGGCATGAGTTTAGAACTCTTCCTTAGATTGACTATATTAAGCTGAGCAATTACCTCCACAGAATGGATTTACGACAGCCATGTACTTATTGCTAAATGGATTATACCATACATCACTATACATCCATCACACCATACATCCCTATACATCGCATCTTATCTGCATGAATATTTATATAGGATTATATTCTTCAAGGGATATATTGTGAAATGAATAATCAACACTCTGTGACCGAGAAAACCAAATAATGAAATGTATAGCATTATATGTTGCCAATACTTGCTAATTACTATTATTCAGTCATACCGTTGGCAGTGCTCTTTATTGATCTGTATTTAACTTTGTTTTTGCAAATTTGGAGTTGGAAAACTTATGATTGCATTTATTTGGAGAAGAGCATATTAACTATAAAGCAACATATCTAGTATGATCTCAATTGTACTTCATTTCATGTCATTTCCCTACTTTAAATGAATACACCTTCTTATGTGACAAGAAAAAAAGTATCTGACATCACCAACTTAAGGTTTATTTATTAATGACTATAACATTAATCAATTTCATTAGTTTATATGCCAAGGTGTTCATCATATTTGACCTGAGATTAACTGGAAAATCATGTCTCTTTTCTTTCATAAAATATGCAATTCTGCATCTGAAATACAAATCTGTCTATTCCCATTTAACTCTTTCATCTTGATTGAGAACTGCTCATGCCCATGACTACACGTGCTAAGAGCAAGGTAATCTGAACTATGTCTAACCCCTTACGGACCTCATCTAAACCTGTATTGAGTAGTGCTCACTTCCTAACCACAAAATGAAAAAAACTATATTCAGATGACTGGCTAAACATATAACTTAAAGCTTTGTGGTCAGGGACTGGTCTTTCAATCTATTGGTGAAATGAATGAACTGACTAGCAGAACAATAACAAAAATTCTTGGTTGCAATAAGCTTTAATATTTTAAAGATTTCAAGAATTTAAGTGGAGGCTATACAATGTTAAATAAGAGGGAAAGCAGTCACTATTACACTTGTTATCTAAATACTCTAACTACAGAGACAGGTATCCTCTGAAGTTATCTAGTATGGTTATCATTTCATGGATTAGTGCATATAATCTATAAAAGAATGGGGTTTCAATGAACAATATTTGCTAAAAATATGGAGAATGTTCGATTTTGAAAAATGAGACTAAAGGATTAACTGAGAAAATTTCTAAATGATTTTATCAAAAGTTCCTACAGCGTGCCAACAAACGGCAACTTTCCAAATGCCATTATACCATTGGTATTGGTATACAAATATCTTTGATATGGTATTCAATTGAATATATATTTAGTTTGTACTACTTACATCTTGCCCGTGGGTTGAAGTTACCAGCCATCCTAGATAGCATATTCCTGTGATGAATCTTACTTTGAGGAGCATTATCCTGTAGCCATCCGCTACACCAGTATTTCAAAAACCTTATGCCATCGTATTTACACTAACTTGAACAACATAGACAATGTCGCTATGGCAATATCGACTATCTAAAATGGTTTTGTGCAGGAAAGCAAGGATAAATAGATAAGTATCTATACATACATATACAGGCAAGCATTACTACAGTTACATATTCAGAGTGTTGGGAATCCCTTTTGAATTGGTATTACTCATTAAACAGTTATGAATTCTAATTCCTGTCTTTGTCTGATATGTACTCTGTGGATCCCACCCTCTTACATTAATTAATGATTCCCCCCTAACCCTGTATATATCAATGAATGAATAATAAGTCACTGATACCCGGACTGAGCAGAGAGAGTAACCGTCCCAGAACCTGAATCTGTTAGGTTCCTAGCCGGGTATCCATGGACAATGCCTGGTGCATGATCTGATTATAAACCTGTACACAAGAAGCTGGCTGGTCACACCTAATTCATTGGACCATACATACTTTTCAGTTTGTAAATCATAACTTGTAGATTATGTATGATTTTCACTGCATACCTGATTCTAACCACTTTCTGGATGAATAGCAACCTCATATTTTCTGTATACACAGCTTTCGTTTTTAATCATAGTTTGTTTAATATGTAAGATCTTTACTGCATATCTCATTAAACCACTTTCTGATTAAACACAATGTCACTAATTCTGATTTCCACGTATGCCTGACAGTCAATAAACAAACACACCAAGCGCCATAACCATATTGACAAAATGGAATTATCATAATCAATAGAACCTTTTAGTGGATCACCTATGTAAGCATAAAATCACAATCCGCTTAGCTATATCATACAGGCCTGGTACTGGTAGTGGTGGCATTACGCATATGGTCGTTGTGTTAACCCTTCCATTGCTATGGCTACTTTTGTCCGTAGCACAAGGACCCAAAGAAAGTCATATAAACCCTGTCATATTGGTATGTATCAAATAGCTCTCGCTGATTGCTCTCAGATGAGTTTTGTACTGGGCAAATTAGACACCAGCAGCATGATACGTTAATGTTTTGGTTATGAAACAAATGTTTTATGTTCGGTTAAGTGAATCAGATTTAGTACATATCTAAGTATCTTTATTCCATAACAAATAGCGGCTAGGGCGTGATTAGGCAGTTGTAATAGGTGAAATCCTCCTTATTTTCTTTTAATGAAAGAAAATAGAGCACACAGATATCCCTGCGACCACACACATAGGGCTACCTAACCTATGTACTATGTAATAGTTTAGAAAGCTCGGCTAACAGATATGAAACTGATAGATGAGATGTTAAACCGGCTGAAGCGCTTGTCATTTGCACTCGTCCTATTTATTCTCCACGAACTTTGGTCATTCAGTTAAATTTACAAATTTGTTCGTAATTTCTTAATGCTACGAGTATTCCCGGGGTTACGGTAGTGAAGGTATCGCATGCTAATGCGATCTTGCAGTTGGTAGACCATGCCTGCGCTGCTGCGCAGGATCTTGCTGATACCAAAATTTTGAATTTTCATCTTTCGTCAATTTTTCTGCAAAGTTGCTGCTAGGGCGAATGTAGGTAGATGTGGCTGACAGGGAAACCGATCCGCCGCTCGATCGCACATCAATGGCATCAATCTCTCATGCCCCAGCAGGCTTTCAAACCCAGGCAGAATTGAGAGACAGCTAGCAGACATCGGCAACGCCGTGAACCACACGGCAGGCCACTTAGTACGCGGTCAAGGTCTGTAGGGGGTACCGGGGCGAACCACCGATACACCCTCACCTTAAGGTAGAACTCTATTCAATACACGGGTCATTTTTAAAACTTGAATAACTGAAAACTGAGTTTAATGAAGACAGCGACACTTATGCTATTGTAAAGGTTACATCTCATAGTGACAGAATAATGGTAAACCTATCAATAAATGACTATTTTGAGGTAAGGCGGCACCCTTAAAGATGGGTTTCGTCTTTTGGCAAAATGTCAAGACTTACCCCTTTACTTGAAAATGAGAGTCTACTATGTGATTATTCATGTCTTTGGTGAGGTGCAAGGTCCCACCTCAACAGGGGATTTACACGATGAGTATCTTAAAACATTTTTGAATGTTCCCATAAGCCTCAAAATTACTAACAGCACGTGGTTAACATAGTAAATGCTGATTTTCAGGTCCTGTCAGATTTCAAGGTACCTGTGACATGACCTTGCACCTAGACGGGGTTCATATCTGTCATACTCTAAAATACTGGCTTCGAATACTGTATTGTTATTAACTTTCAGCCAAAAATGAGATAAAAATTTAGGTCAAAATGGTCCATCTCGAAGAAATGTGCATGGTTAAAGCAGACAGCCATGTCGTTCGGTAGAAATGTACTGAGGAAACCCTGGGCCCTGCCTTTTGTGCTCTCGAGGTGACGACAATAGACTGTTGGCAGCTCGAGATTCGTAGCGAGTGAACATTGCTCATGTGTCATATTTTGTTTTGATATCCCTTCTTAGGGGCCAGCCAAGAACACCACCTAGTGGTGATAATCTTGGTGTATACTAGCCAAAATATGGATATGAAGCCAATTTCAGTAAAATTTAGTGGTCCCTGACTACTTGAAAAAAACCACACTGTAAAGTCCCATCAGTGTTCATCCAACTATAGTCATTCCTGATCTACTAAACATGTTAGTACATACCCAAGCATTTACATGTATCATAGTAAAAGTATATTGGCTGGCCTCCTAGAATAGCTTTTAAGAAGTAAGCTGGCCTAAAACAATTGATATATATCCCACTAAGACATATATCAATTGTACAGCACCTATATTCTAATATGAGAGGTTGAATACCTTTTAGTAGTAAGGTTTCCATTCGGAACTCTGTTTCCAAGCTCAAAACTTGATTAGAAGCAGATTTTGTTAAAATCTGGTTGTCCCGGACATTTGCAAACCATTTTCCTGACCCCATCTTATACCATATTCAAACTATTTCAGCTATCAAACATGTATTAAATTGCCACTTCTGATTTGAAAAAATATTTTTTTAACATTTTAAGCTATTATTTGGTTATTTCTGATATAGAGGTAGGCAGAAAACAAAGTCCCATAAAATCACGCCCAGACTGAATTGCTACCATGTTAACACTACCCAATGTGCTCAACAGATCCAGGGGCAATGTTCACATGCACCTTGGGCTTGTGGCTGAGCTGAGAAAATAATACTTACTGCAAAAATAGCCCTTTTTTGGTGAATTTCCGGTCTAAAAATGCCGAAAAACTGCCAGGGGTCATTTGAACAGTAAAATCATATTTGGTGTTAATCTCCATGGCCATAAGTATATATGTACAATATCTGGAGCTTTAGTTACGAAAAATGAATTTACTATGAAGAAATTTCAAAAATCACTCGTTTTTTGCCATTTTCGGGTGAAAACGCCCCAAAACACGGAGTCCAAATGAGTTTATGCAATGTTAACATGCTTCATTAGTTGCAGCTTTTCCAGTTCTATAAGGCAGTAACCAAGTAGTAGAGTACTGAGGGGGGTGCTATGGAAACCCTACCTAGCCCACGGACTATTAGGCATTTGCCGCTTAATTGGAAATTGTAAGGCTTCCTGCAATTGCAGGTGCGTGGATTTTCCGAGGCCGCAGGGGTGAGAACCTTAGCGTTATGGCCACTGATAATGGTGGCCATGTTGCCCATTCAGCTGTAGCTGGTTTTTACATCAATTGTTTCTATTGAACAGCTTGTGATATCGGTGGTGTTGTGGGAAATGCTGTCGACGAATGACAAATGCGGAACTGTGGTCTATTAATACCTACGAGCGGCGATAAAACAAGATCCAAAGGTTTGAGTTTAGATCCCAGTCAGATTTGAGCGTTCCCGGCATGCTTTGCGGTATGAGATCGTGGCGGGAAGGTCAAAGCTCATATAAAGCTACATTTAGTTTCATAATGGCACATAAAAGACAATATTGACAAACAAACATATTTTGTTTTTATGTTTGGCCATAATATTTATATTGAAATGAAGTCTTTTTAATCCAATTTTTGAAAAACAAGTCACATAGTTTTTGCACCTGCGGCACACCGGTGTCGGTCTACCGCGACTGCTATGACGTGCATTGTCAAGCACGTTTGTGGTGAAATTTCTCAATAAAAACGAAAGGAATAATTTCCAAACTTCTGTGAACAATATATGCGTATATAACGCTGCCACGGATAATATTTGAGTTTGTGAACGCGAAATTTAACTAAAAGGACTAGGTAGAACTACATCGAGGACATGACGAGCACCTATAGTGACAGTGACGTCACTAGACTGCAAAGCATGCCGGGAACGCTCAAATCTGACTGGGATCTAAACTCAACCCTGCAGGGTGGGTACTTTCTAGTTAAGTACAAATTTATAAATTAATAGTTTTTGTTTTGTTTTTATTTTTGCATTTCTTCCATTTGAAATAAGCCCAAAGTATGTCTTTATTACGCAGATATTACATGCACCTGGATGGTAGGGCCTTTTTGTCACTACTGTGAAAGCTTTGCTTTGACATGGCCAGAGCATCATGTTTGATTGTTAACCCACATTAACCAATGATTAAAGATAATTGGTTTCGAATCGTTTTTCTAGGGTTGTCCTGTCACTGAAGAATCAGTGATATTAATATTTCATATTTTCCATTCAATATAATTATATTTTCTGAGTGCAATTTAACTGCCAGCAGACTCCCCGCAGGGCTTGTTTCATAGTAAAAACGAATCCTGATGTTCACTTTCTTTCATTAATTCTGAGAAATACCAACACCAAGATTTTCACCGGGAGTCAAGTTGGCACTAGACAATGGGTATACACTAGTTGGTCTCTGCTTTCATCTCATCTCTCGATTAATGAAGTCAGCAACAGAGCACGTGTCAGTATCAATCACAATTTACCCCCTCAATTCCTCAATCAGAGTGTAATAATTATTTTATTTGTCATCGTCTCCCACACACATAGCTGGCGTATGATTTGCCTGTCAATATCAGAGCTTTTCAGCCTCGTGACCTTTTTGACATTTGTCTACCCCAAATGACCCTTCACAAGTGACCAATCAGAAAGTGGCTGGTTTTAATTCCTGCGAAATTAAAAGTTATACATGGTGATGCCTCATTTGTTGAAAATAAACCAATATAACAGAAGTTATGATAAAAAATGTTACCCCTACCCCCATAATTGTGACCATTTTTTGCAATCCTGAGAGGTCATTTGCACCAAATAGTATCTAGGTTGATAAAAAAAATTGCCCAACACTTTGAAATTAGCATCCGGCAGTTTCGTTGTTCTTAGGGTATGTACATTGCATTTCCATCATAAAACCATGCAGGAATCAACATTGCATGGTTCACATACTTGGCATATAGGGCTGGCTAGTAGACTATTTGCCGGTCTGATGCTTTCCAGAATATTCCGAATATTAATTTACGGCGGCCACGTCTGATAGGTAAATACATCCGTAGGGCCGCGCCATTTTCTTCCGGTGCCGAGGCAGCTGGGACCACTTTTTTCTTATATTTCTGCGTCTCAATTTAAATTTTTTGATTTGAAATTAATCTAATTCCACTCTCCGAGTTATATCTCATAGTTTATTAACGCAGCAATGTTAAATTTACCGATTTCTACTACGTTCGGAGATGTCCGCCGCGTGCAGCATCTGCTACTCGGCGTTTTGGCCGGAAATTTTGCAGCGCCCTCTATTGACAGTGACCGTAACTAAAATACGTCAGGTTTTGCTTGAAGTATGAAATGAAATCATCTGAAGCTACGCCCTTCCGTGGGTCAATTCTAATGCGGTTTGGGTTGTTAGAACCGCCACAAGTTCCTCTACATGTTTCTCAATTGGCTTTCGAATCTTTTAAGAAATGAAGATTTTGCGCCAGGTTGAAATTATAATTTTTATGGCAATTTTTTTCCCTGAATTTATACTATCTTTTGCTCAGTATGAAATGATATCATCTGACGCTACGCCTTTCTGGTGGTCAATTCTAATGCGGTCTGGATTGTTAGAACCGCCACAAGTTCTTCTACATGCTTCCCAATTGGCTTTCGAATCTGTTAAGAAATGAAGATTTTGCGACAGGTTGAAATTGTTGTAATTTTTTGTCACTTTTTTTTCGCTGAATCTATGCTATCTTTTGGTCAGTATGATATGAAATGAACCGAAGCTATGCCTTTCCGTGGGTCAATTTTAATGCGGTGCAGATTGTTAGAATCGCAACAATTTCCTCTACATGCTTCTCAATTTGCTTTTTAAATGTTGCGAAATAAAGATTTTGCGAAAGGTTGAAATCTTAGTAAGTTTATGCCAGCTTTAGTAGCGGTAGAAGTTGCCAGAGTAGTGGACTCAATGTTCACGGTATAAAATGAATTACTCGCCTTACCGTGGGTCAATTTTAATGCGGTTTAAATTGTTAAAACCGTCACAATTCATTCTACTTGCTGCTAATTAATTAATTTTAAAAGAAGGATTTGGCGATAGGTTGAAATATTAGTAATTTTCATGCCATCTGTAGTAGTGGGAAAAGTTGCCTGGGTGTTGGACTCAATGTTTACTGCAAAAATCTATGTTATCATTTGGTCAGTATGAAATGAAATCATCAGAAGCTTCGCCATTCCAGGGGTCAATTTTAATGCAGTTTGGATTGTTAGAACCGCCACAATACCGTCTACATGCTTTAACATTTGTTTTTAAATCTGTAGCGAAAGGAAGATTCTGGGAAGGGTTGAAATCTTAGTAACTTTTTGACATCTTTATTAGCGGGAAAAGTTGCCACAGTCATGGATTCAATGACAGTTTGAAATTTGAGTTCGGAGGTCGGGGGGGGGGGGGGGGTCCTGCATCTATATAATAAATCGTATTGGCGGGAAATTTTGCAGCGCCCTCTATTGATTATAACCGTAACTAAAAGACGTCGAGTGGCGACATTCCTCTTCTTCACATCTTTGGTCTAATACTAGCTGATTGATTCGTTCGCCGTTGATAGAAACATGGGGAGGTTGCTATCTTCTGTATCCTGTCTTTCCTCTTTCTGATGCGATTTCTGCATCCTGTATTTTTCTCTTTTGCCCTTTCTCATGTGTCTGCTCATCCAGTTTGACCTTTTACTTTTCTTCATTTTCTCTTCCTACTTATTTCTGTTTCATTCTTCAATGCACTCTCTTATTATATTTGTTTTTTTCTTTGTGCATCATTTAAAAAAAACTTTCAACGTGTGCCTCCGACTCCTATATTGTACATTTTATACCTGCACCCTGCATTCTTTGTTTGTTTGTGCATCTTATATTCTCATGCATTTATTCTCTATTCTTTTTGTTTTCTGTGCATCCTCTCTGTGTTTATTCCTTATTGCATTTTCTTTAATTTACAGATTTTCATTCTTTCATTTTTTGTGCATCTTCAAATCATCTTTTTTAAATTCTCTGTACATATTCATTGTTTTTCTTGGTCTTTGTTGTTGTTTTTTTG
Source organism: Maea johnstoni (assembly GCA_963942565.1). NCBI lineage: Eukaryota > Metazoa > Annelida > Polychaeta > Spionida > Magelonidae > Maea > Maea johnstoni. Next base: position 4,971,388 of record OZ012695.1, on the reverse strand, counting down.
CACTATATATCTTCAATAACTTCTTTATCTCCAGTATTGTATTCATTTTCAGTGTCCCAGGGTATACTTCAATAACAAAAAAAAAATATTCACATGTTTTTGATATAAAAGGTCAAGGGGGTATTTCTACTTGGTTTTAAGAGAATATTTTAGTTGATACAGATTTCTCTTTTTCCCTGATTTCCCCTTCTCAGCACGATTTGATTTATAGTTTTACTGCTTAATTTTCTCATTTATATCAGTTTTGTCTGTTTTCTTCCTTTTTTTGCATTCTTACATGAATTAAACTAATATGTCGTAAATGTTGACTCTCTTATTCCACTAATTATCACTTATTTGAAATTACAATAAAAATCCGTGCGTAGCACGACGGGCGGCTAGTGCTCACTAAAAGCATTTGTAAATAAACAGGATTTATAGTATCAAGTTGATATGGCCACTGTTCACCCCCTGTACAATGGTGCCCCTTATATTATGACGTAAAGAGAGTGTATGTGTGTGGGGTGGGCGATGAATGGTGTATATAAAGCCTGCTGCCTGTCTGAGAGAGACAGTATAACATTCGACCAGAAATCACGTTACGAGATGGCGTGGCACCTTCCAATGTGTCTCTTGCACTACTTATCACACTGGCAGGTAAGGCATCACTTCAACCTGCATTGCATTATTTCATATTGTATTGTATTGCATTGTATAATATCATGTTGTATTGTATTATATTGGATTGGTTTAGGTTGAGCTGCATTGTAATGTTGCATCTTTCATCTGCATTATTATGCATATACAAACGTTCATATTGATATAAAAGACCTCTGACGTTCAATCACCATAACACACGTACGAAAAGGTAAAGGATGTGTAATGATAAGCCTGAAGGTAGTTGTTACCGGAACAAACCTTGCTAGTGTTGCCAAATTAAGGTAGCTGATTTGGGTTGATTTGTGAATATAGCGTCGTGATAACATATGATAAAGCCAACACCCCTTTCCTCATTATAAGACCAAATGTCACTGTCTAAGCCATCAGTCAGCAGAACAAGAGATTAACTTTTACAGAAGCCCCCATAGGTTTGTACAAAAGCAGGAAAAGTGTTGGCCCTTTTCTCTAGGTGGAATTTCACCAAAAACATGGTGGCTTAATTTAAACTTGCATTTTGGGTATCAGAAGTCAACGAATATGCGTGAATCTTGGCATAGTTCCACCAACGAGTATTTGGAAGGAAAGGTCGTAACAGTTTTTCTAATTTCGACCTGGTTCAGAAATTATGGAATCTGAAAGTTGAAATGCACATTTTTGTCTCATTCATTTTGTAAAACACTTCCCTCTATTTCGATCTTTCCGGATCAGTTTTTATCCAAAAGTATTACACCGTGCTAGGAAGCTAATTTGTGACGCTTACTGCATATATCATTAGAGTAGCTTCCAGAAATATATACTTTATCTAGGCTGAATTGATTGTCAAATGGAAACAAGTTAGAGAAAAAGTCAAAGAAAGTAAAGCAATAAGCTAACTTAATAGGAAAATGATTTTAACTTTGATACTTGTCACGGGGTCATAAGAATTGTTGCATCCCTGACAATGGACTTCGGTTTAACTTGTATGCAAATATATCCAACGTGATAAGAATAAGATATTTTCAGGCCGTTCACAAGAAACAAGTTGCCTTTTTTCCATATCCACATGCTACAATACATGGTCATATCGAATTTGTACAGCTGAATACCTCACATACATTTCGGAGGAATGTTTTTAAATGTTAAATCGTTATATGTTTATTATCATATTTTTTAATATAGTATCGTGGAAATATATGTTGGAGATTCAATTTAATGTAAGATATAGTACAATATAAAAGTAATTTCCTAACTTCGAATGATATCTTCTGACACAATATTTTATCAAAACCTCCGTCCTGTGCATCGATTCTCATGAGAACTTTAAGGTCATCTTGCAATACATTTTGTAATATTTTTTTGAGGATGTATTGTAAAATATACCAACTCATTTCGAATAAGGTGCAGGGTTTGGATATATCTTTAGAAGTGTGAGGTTATTTTGTTTGTTTATCCATACAGGTGTGAGGGTTGATGACGTGAATTGAAGAATAGTGTTTGGTGATATCAGTAGAAGAGTGAGGCTATTTTGTTTGGTTACCATTACAGGTGTGAACGATGATGACGTCAATTAATGAATAGAGTTTGGTGATATCTGTAGAAGTGTGAGGCTGTTTTGTTTGTTTTCCTATACAGGTCTGAAAGGTGATGACTTGAATTGAATAATAGCGTTTGTTGATATCAGTAGAAGTGTGAGGCTATTTTGTTTGTTTACCCTTACAGGTGTGAGGAGTGATGACGTGAATTGAAGAATAGAGTTTGGCGATATCTGTAGAAGTGTAAGATATGCTATTTTGTTTGTTTACCGTTACAGGTGTGTGGGGTGTGGGGAGTGATGGCGTGAATTAAAGAATAGAGTCTGTTGATACCAGTAGAAGAGTGAGGCTATTTTGTTTGTTTACCATACAGGTCTGAAAGGTGATGACTTGAATTGAATAATAGCGTTTGTTGATATCAGTAGAAGTGTGAGGCTATTTTGTTTGTTTACCCTTACAGGTGTGGGGAGTGATGACGTGAATTGAAGAATAGAGTTTGGCGATATCTGTAGAAGTGTAAGATATGCTATTGTGTTTGTTTACCATACAGGTCTGAAAGGTGATGACTTGAATTGAATAATAGCGTTTGTTAATATCAGTAGAAGTGTGAGGCTATTTTGTTTGTTTACCATTACAGGTGTGAGGGGTGATGACGTGAATTGTAGCGTGGGACCCGCGCCGGGAAGTTGTAAGGATAACATACAACGCTGGTACTATGACATGGCCTCAGACCAATGCACAACATTTTTCTACGGAGGCTGCGGTGGAAATACTAATAACTTTAAAACCCAGGAACAATGCGAGGCAAGATGTGCAGACCATGGTAAGTTGAAATGTGAGAATGTTGGCAGTGACGTGTGGAATGCACTATATGAATATTAAGCATCTGGAAGGCCACTGACAACTATTCCTCTTTAATTGGGAAGGTGTGTACGAAATCTGTGTAGCACTCTGTAAGGAACAATGCAAAGAGGGGGGAAGGGTATTTCTTTATGACTTTTTCTCGAGAATGAGAAAAGTTGTATTTTTCTACTTCTAGATGGCAAATCAATTTTAGAATTTGAAAAGGTGTGTTAGTCCTCCCCGCGTAATCATCGTAGCTATTAATAATTTTGTACAAATCTGTTACTAGTTGATATTTAACATGTACATTTTATGTAGCCATAAGTTTGTGAAATTTGATATAAAGATATTACCAAAAACGTTTCCTGTTTGTGTTCAAGCTTAAGGGATAAGCCTAGTGATGTATCTGACAGCCACAGCTTATCCGATTAAGCGAAAGAGGGTACGGTGTACGCTTTAACATATGTAAAAAATTCAAAATGATCCTATATTCTAAGATTAACACCACAACCCTTGATCTCATTCCATATACTTCAGATTCAAAACGCGATGTGGAACCAGCGGTCAAAGCAGGCTCTCACAACATTCTCCATAAGAAGGACGCGCCATCTGCCGCCCAAAATGAACAACGCGCCACCCGTGTCCACAGAATGTATTTGATGGTGAAGCGGTGGGAACAGCGACTCAGGAAATATCTTTGCGAATTGAAACAAAATGTGAAATGTACATAGTGTAAGGACGAAATAGATACAACCATCCATGCACTTTTAGACTGTCCATATACTGCACATTTTTGGAGAAATGTCGAAATATGGTTAAGAAAGATTGTTGAGGCAACAATAGAAATATCAGAAAAAGAATAAAAAATCGGTATTCAGGAAAAAAATTCAGACTCAGAATTCAGAATAAAATAACTATGGATATCATTTATACGAAGATAGTTTTATTCATGAAGCGATCTTGCGGATCTAAATTACGTATACATCTTTATAATAGACAATTATTTAAAAGAAATATTTGAAGGAGAGTAGTTGGTAATGTCCTGATTGACATTTCTCCATCAACAACCTTTTGAACTATGCTTTTGCCTGCAATTTCTTTTTCAAAAAATGTAAGGCTGCTTTTGAGCATCAATGGCTTAAATGATTGTAAAATCCTAGTAAAAGTCGAGCGAATTCTTGTAACTAGAAATGCTATACCAGAATATATTCTTATTGTAGATGCATTACGCTGGTTGTAGGGTTTGTTCGCTAACCTACATGTACTGTCAGCTTTAGACTCATGAAGCTCTTGTTAACCCTTATGTTGCTGTTGGCTAATTTGACCAATACAAAATAATGCTAAAATCCTGAAAAATGACTGACACCCTGGCATATGGGTACCCATCTAAAAGTTCTCAGCAAGAGCTATGATCAGCTATCGATATCCAATGAATACAAACGAGACAGGGTTTAGTAGGTTTTCAAAAATCTTTACTTCCTGTGCTTTGGATGAATGCAGCCCTAGCATTTGAAGAGTAAGAGCAAAACTTACGCTGGAATAAGCGAAGTAGATTCTGTGCGAGAACCTGCCGGTCATTATGAGAACCAGGACTAGGAGGGGAATCAGGTTGATGAGGAACACGTAGCCACCCCATGAGGAAACCTGCAATACAATAGTTTGAATAGGATAAAGAAATGATATATACATAGTTATGTACATCAGAATACCCATATCTAATTTCATAAATATAACACGTTTCACTGTTTGCATATCTATGAAAACCACTTGATGCTATCTAAAACTGTTTAAAAATGTGTCATAATGTTTAAAATCGTTCCATAAAAAAGTATGCCTAAGTGGCCGGAAAACTCGAACAGAATCAATTAACATTCAATTTTTTTTGATCAATTGATACAAATAATATCTTTGCGCACGGACACTAATATATATATATATATATATATATACATATATATATATATATATATATATATATATATATATATATATATATATATATATATATATATATATATATATATATATATATATATATATGTATATATATATATATATAAATATAAGTGGAACCTGTCTACATTGAACACTCACGGGAAATGAAAAAGGGTTCAATGTACGCAGGTGTTCAATGTATCCAGGTTCTGAGTAATTAATTGGAGGTCGGGTGAAATCGAAACAAAATCAAGGGTAATCAGAGAAACATGATCATTTCATTGCAAAATCTACTGTCTTATGTATCTCAATTGTCCTCATTTTCAGTGAAATCTTTCAAATCAGTGCGGAATGTTCAAAGTAGACAGGTTAAATGTGGCCTGCGGTAACAAATTTGCTGTTCAATGTTCAAGGTAGACAGGTGTTCAATGTATCCAGGTAGCCAGGTTCAGAGGGGGGCCGCACCCGCGTTACATATTTCGCGGAAGAAGGGGTCATTTTAAAGACCTCCGCATGTCCGCGATTTTGCAAAAGAATGGTACTTTTTTGTACCCAGGTACAAAGTATGGGGGTCAAATTCCCCTAACAATCCACGAAATATACGCGGCTCTGACGCCGAGTGACCCACAAAGTGACTGGGCTTCCGAGTTTGCTGCCGCCACTTGCTGCCGCTAAACAAGCAGAGGATTATAACATCTTAAGTTAAAATACGTGTTCCCGTTCATCCAATGTCAGTGTTTTGTTAAAAGAATGGGTGTTTATTTAGTGTTTTTTAGCGTTTTTATTAAAATAAGGGTGCTTTTTTGGCAAGAAATCAGTGCTTTATAATTAGGGGTATTTTAAAAACTTTGATAACGAGCGTATGCGCCCCCTAAATACCCAAGTGCCCACCCCCAATGGCTGCTGCAACCAATCCAGCGCTGGGATCCTGTAGCGAAAAATCATTTAAACCATCACAAGATACAGCACAATCTTTAGATCCGTAAACCAACCCTGGCGGTTTGTACTATCCGTGTGAAGTGCACTAGCGCTCAGATTATACACACCGGATCTCCTGTTTGGAATATCTTAGATGACCAAACACAGGTGGATTCGAAACCAGCCGGTCAACCCGAACATGCTAGCCTCAACCAGTGTCAACTAATAGCCACTAATAGGCAGAATATTGGTGCTCTGGGCACCCCCAGCTGGTGGTGGAGATAAGGTTTCTCTGTAATGTAATCGATGCGAGAGCCCTGATTGGTCCTTGTTCCCACGTGACCTCGCGCTGATGCCTTATCTGGTACTCCTGGCATGAGTCCAGCACTTAACTATAGGGCATATAGTCATTGGTCTCTCGCTACATATCCATTCTTTTCTTCATCCAAGGGAATATACACTTTCTACTGTGTGCTCACCCCTTTCAGGATATTGTTGCTTACGTTGATGTTTAATTAACTCAGTTTTTTTTGGTAAATCTTGTTACTCATTCTCCATTTTAAAGAATGAGATCACACTTTTTGTATCATGCTTACCTTATGCATTTATTTTGTATTTTTGTTCTGTCTAAGATATAGTACATGTACAATTTTTTGTAACAAGATGATTACCTGCAAATAAAAGTA